>VZTL01071854.1:743-16069 GCA_013400535.1 Scopus umbretta | reverse complement strand
TTTTTTTTTTTTTTTAGGCTGGAAAGAGAAAATTCTTCCTTTTAAAGTTTTATACTGCATGTGTTTCAAATCTTTTCTATAGTAATGCTAGGATTGAAGATGGTATAGCTTCTTACTCTTTATGCTGTATGTTCTTTTCTTATCAGACGGAATGACCCTAAGCACTGCACAAGTGCAAATGTACGTTTAGTACTGGATTTTCCTTGTATATTAAATAAACCAGGATATATGGCTCTGCTAAGTACTGGAAAGCTGTCTGTCATCTTTGTGGTACAACTTTTGCAATTCCAGATGATTCTGATAAAAAAGCAGAACACTTTGTTCAGTAGCTTTTAATGATCTGCTGCAGGGAAATAAAAATTGAGCCTTTGCAGGGAGCGGTTACAGGACTGAATATTCGGAACTCCTCTTGCTTTTGCCAGGTTCTTTGAATTTGTCTGCCATAGCTGGAAGAGGTTCTTCAGCATTGTAAAAGACAGAAGGTGGGGAAAAAAAATAACAAAAAGAAAAATGTTCTTGGCTTATAACCCCATTAATAGCATGAATAAAACCTTCTAGGAAAAGTAGGACTTGGGTATCTTGACACTGCTTTTGGAATTTCAGGAGAACTCTGATGTAACCTGCTGGGTCATATTAATTCACCATACATGGACATTGGTTTTTAGATATTTACACTTTGTTCTTCTGTGTGTTTAAGTTTTCTCTCTAGTGCCATGTGCAACCAATTTGTGTATTACTAATTCACATACTGAATTAATTTAAGGAAAGAGTCATCTCCATGATCAATAGAAGACTGGAGTACCGAATTGAGAATCAGGTTTGTAACAGTAACTTGCAAACCTCAAAAGGTTTGGAAGTTTGGTCTGGGGAGAGAAACATCAAACTTGAATGGCTATTTCTTCTTCCTTGCTCTACAGCAAGATGGGAAGCTGCGATTTCCCATATTTCTGGAGGTAGCTAGACAGGGAGATGTAGCCTCTTGCTCCATGTTGGCGTTGCTTTGGTCCGTCCCAGCCAAACCTAGGGAATGTAGACGCACAGGAAATATCTTTTTTTTTAAATTTAAATATAGTCAGCTTTCTAGACAAAACCCCAAATTTGAGTTAGTACCTGAAAAAAAAGCTGTGGGTTAGTATTTGGCAGTTCATATTTTAGCTAAGAAAGAGTTCTCATATCCTGAAATGTGACCTGGCTCTTTGAGTCCTTGTCTGGTGTTTTCATCCATCGATGTTCCTGAATTTACAGGAAAAAGAAAGTGCTTGTGTTCAGACCTTACCTTCTTTGTATTAATGAAGTTTACTTATATGAGCAACCCCTGAGGTAGTTTTAGGAGGGGTGTGAATGCATGGTGAATAAATCTGTTTTAAGTAGGATGGGTGAGCAAATAAGCTAAAAAAGTGTGAAGCCTGTTTCCAAAGGTTTTGGCTTTGGTGTGAAGTCTGCCAGTCTCACGGTAGATGTTTTAACCCCGTCTTATCTAGCTCTGCATGGAGTACATCTATGTGAAATACCACTAAAAATAATGTCTGTGGCCAGCTGTGCTTTGTAGCCAGTACTGTTGCTGGCATTGCCTGTGGCGGGGTTGTACCAGACCTGACAAATAAAGGAAGCCCTTTTTATTTCTTTTTTAGGTTTTTTTTCCCCTTTAAAGTGAGGCAAGTGTAGACATGGCTGTAGTGACAAACCATTAATAAAGCAAAAGGAATGCAGCTGTAAAACTTTACATAATGACATGTAGCAAATAAATGTCAACATATTGGTGGTTGTGCCTGGAATGGAAATATTACTAGGAAAATATGTAGCTTCAAGCTACAGTCTGGCTTTTTTTCCTTAAGAAAATAGCATTGGCGTGACGCTTAAACTCGGTTAAAGCTGGGGCTTTCAGATTTGCACTAGATGAACGTGTCATTTGTTTGGGGGAGGGGAGTATTGTCTTACATGGGTTTAAAATAGTTCCTGTGAACATTGCGTTCTCTTAAAATAATCTTTATTTATATATGAATATATATATATGTATACACACCCAAAAGCTATAGATACATAACTACATGTGTAACCAGCGTAGTTCGAGGTCCAACTGACTATTGACCAAATCAGTCTGTTTCCATTGAAAGGTGCTGGTGCTAACTCTTATGTTCTCACTGGTGTTCAGTATGAGGCTTTTTCAGTCCTTTTCTTAATCGCAAGTATTTAAGAAATGGTTCAAACACTCACGTGTTCTCTTATTCCTCATAATTTTAAACAAACAAACAAAACCCTAAGAAACCCAAAACACACTGCCCCACTCCTTCCCCTCCACCCCCAAAACCCAACGGCTATGAATGTTGGTTGTGGACTTGCATCTTTCTCCAAATTAAAACCTGAGACTGTGAAGTAACGAGGAGCAAAAGGTTTAGGAAGACGCTCCAAATATTACAAAACTTCAGGGGGACAATGTGTTGAGCAAAGCTTGTGGGCTGTCAGACAGATTTCTGTAGCCCATGTAACGGTTGGGTCAGAGCTTTGAATGGCTGAGCTGGGGAGCCTTTGGTCACCACTAGACCTGTGCCAGATCAGAGATCTTGATCCTGTGGGCTACAGGAGTATTTAGCAAGTGTCCTTATTCCTTAGTCCATGGGTGTATGGACTGCGGGGCAGATTATTCAGGGTAGTGGTGATAGTAGGATTAAAACACTGCCAGACTCTGGGACGAAGCAGTTGATGCAGGTAGGAGATGAGACCTGAAACCTGGCTGTGGGTATACCATGCTCTTGACAGCTGTGTCTCAAGCCTTCTGAGAAATTCTGTCCTGTAGCTGAGACTCAAATAAAAGGAGGGAATTCATTTAAAGGTGGATGAAAATAGATTGCCTCCATTTATATCTCAGTGAAGTGATGATTAGAAAAGTGGTGCTTTTGTGTGGATAAGAGCATCAGAAAGCTGTGAGAGTCGTGCTAAATTTGGTACAGAGTTATATTATAATGCAGGTCTTGAGATGTATGGCTGGAGGTAACAGGGCTAAGTTTGCATGCCTTTTGAAAAACAAATGCATTTTTAGTCTCCCAGTGCTACTTAAATGTGAAGGGGGCCTGTGTGATAAGAATGAAAGGACAGATGTGATTCAGACTGTGGGCAGCACTGCCACCACTTTTAAATCACAGAAGTGGTCCTCTTCAGGAGCTGGAGTACCAGCTCCTGGTCAGGCTGATGTTTCTGATCGTCAAGTTGCTCTGCAAGTGATGGGGTTGCGATGAGCTCTGGAAGAGGTTGATGAAAATGAAATACATGTATTTCAACTAAACTATTGATTTAATTGTTAAACTAAAACCAACCAAACAAACCTAAATCTAAAGCCTACCGGTACCTGGGGCAGACGAGGTATAAGGGTGTTAGGTTTGCAGCATGGGCTCAGCCCTTCGTCCCCTCCGGAGCAGATGAATTAAACTCCGAGTTTGTGGCTCTGTAGCCAAGTGCTCTATGTAAATACTAGATCCCACAACACTTTCCTCGTGAGCGGGGATTTCCCTGTTGCTCTTTGCCAAAAATTCCCCTTGCTATACTCTGGTGGTCTAACAGCCAGCTTCTTACATGGCAGTTATCAGTCACCTAGGTCACAGCATATTTTTTTCTTCTAACTTGAATTTGTAATGTATATAAAATTATTCAGGAGGACTTTGGGATTCTTTGGCATGGGAGGTACAAAGGAGGCTGCCTGATCGGCACTGGACCTGTAAGTAAGGTTGCTTAGGAGTTCTTGTGCAGAAGTCTAGATAAGATTTGTGATTAGGTCATCTATCTTATTCACAAAACAACTGGGTTATTGCCCCATAAAACAGCAGGATGGTACCCTTAATGCTGAATTAAGACTTGTTTTTACAAAGCAATCTCGCCGTGGTTTTAGTGATGCTAACATATCGCATCAATTAGCTGTGAAGGGGGAGGGTGTGCTGGAAGTGATATGTGATTCTTCACAAATTCTTAAGTGAGGTCATCTTTTCTTGTCCTCTGTGTAACGCAAGGTGTTCAGAGCATGGGGATGTGCTGTCCCTCCTGCTCCAGCAGAAACCTTAATCCTTTGGGTCATGATGAAGTGGAAGGCAGGCACTTGCTCTTTGTGTTATAGGTGGCAGTTCAGACTGTTTACAGGCCCCTAGAAAGAAAATAAAGGTGTTTGGCTTTGAACTGTGGGTATCGAGTGAAACTGATACGACATCTTAAGCATGTGGATGATGTAGTTCAAGAGCTGTGGCAGTAAGCAGGATGCTGATTTTTAGAAACAGAGCAAATCTCTCTCGGAGTGTCTTGGAACTTGCCTATTTCAACAGTGTGATGAAGACTGGGGATTATAATCATGGGCAAGCATGGCAATCTGGCTAGTTGGTTTTTGGAAGTCTTGCATGGAAATGTGACTTTCTGTGCTCTTGATCTAACAGTTAAAAACTCCGTCCGGTGCCCCAATTTCCCTTATACCTCCTGTTACAAAAGCAGGTGTCCTGCTTAGGTTGCTACCTTAATGGCAAAATCCACAGACCTTCTAAAAGTACGAGTGGGTTTTCCAGGTCTTTAACTGATGCTTCTCTTGCAGGAAGCCCGTTGAGGAAAATTCTCCATGAATGTACGTCACAATGATGATGACCGACCAAATTCCGCTGGAGCTGCCACCGTTGCTGAACGGGGAGGTAGCCATGATGCCTCACATCGTGAATGGCGATGGATCACAGCAGGTCAGTCAGCTTTGCAGAAGATGGCTGGTTTGAATAAGCTCTTTCTGGGCCACCAGAGGAATTTGAAGATGGGGCAGGTGGTTTTCCCTAGCACTAGGGAGGGCAAAGTATTTCCTGGAAGGTAGAAATCTGCCCTTACCCTGGGAAGACATTAAAAGCAATGCTTTAAGTGTACCATTAAGTTTAATGTGATTATTTGTGTGTGTGTTCTCTGAAGTTAAAATAATGGGCTTGAAATAATTGCTATAAATGCCACATATTTGAGGGCTTTGCAGAAGGCTAGTCTCCCGATTTACTTGTGCTAGCTGTTGTCCAGACATCTTGCTGTACCTATGAAGAGGTTTTAAGAACTTAAAGCAAAAATGCTGAGATTGTAAAAAAAAAAAAAGGGAAAGAAGGAAAGAAATCAACAACTGAAGACAAGAGTCCTGTGATGTCTGCTTTTTTTGCTTACCTAAATGTACTGATCTCAACAGCCCTATATATTACCCTGTGCTTCATTATAAGAAGCAGAAGTGAATTTTGAGTGGGCTTTTGAAGGAAGGCAAGTTTATAGTTGCTTTCAGATTTTTTTTTGGGATATATTCTCTAATAAGCTTATCAGAAGTAGGTGGAATGGTTATAAGACCATAATGATGCGTTCATGTCAGGATACAGCCTGGAGGTTCAAGCTGATAGTTGGTAGGTTCCCAAACCTGTCATCTTGGGTTAATCCTTCTCTTTGTAGAACACCTACCCTAGCAATTTTTCTGCGTTACTCAGTTTGGTTCCTTCCTGATTTGAGACACTTCAGCGTGGCATTTTAACCAAGGTAGGAATAAGCTGTCCTTCATGAATCAATATAAAATGTCATTCTGCTACTTCTCATTCCCATGATCACTTGTTCCTCCCTCCAAGCTGTGTTTTGAGCTGCACCAACCTCAAGAGGAAGAATAATTTCCGCTTTTCTTGTAAGCTTCTAAGTCTGTTTGCTTATCTGGGTTCTCATTATGATACAAATTTTCTTTGCTGTGATTTTTTTTTTTAAAGTAATTTCTGCACAGTGTGCTTCAACTTGGAAAAATAGAAAAGAAAGCTTTTAATGGCTCTATTTACCAAGTCCAATATTAATATGCTTAAGTGAAGGAACAATCTTATCGCTACTGGATATGATAATTGTTCTTTAAATATGCCCTTTCCTCCTTGCTGGAAACCATTTATCAGGTTAGACTGTCCAGTGGGTCCTTCTGTATTACAGAAAGAATAAATGAAGTCTTTTGAGTCCTCCTTTGAGATGGGGCTCTAAGTCAATCTTTGAATTTTCCCATCAGTGATGATTCAGCAGCCTTGCTTGGTGGATGCCTCCACTGCCTTTAAACTATCTTCTCATCTAATGTTTTGGAGTAAAAAGAATTGCTGACGTACTGGAAGTGCATTACTTCTTGCTTGTGCTGTGCTGTGCAAGTATGATTCAGCAGAACAGTTTTGGGCCAGGTTCCTTTTATGCGTAAATGTTTGTTGGATGATACTTGTAGACCTGATCACCTTATCTCTTTAAGCACTTGTAGTTGGAATACCAGTTTTATGTGAAACTTTTTTTGGCCTCTAATCTGCATGTGCCCTTTTTTGTGTTGCAAAGCTTAGCTGCCTTTACGCTTTAGCATTTTTATCCTATTTCTGAAGCTTTGGTTGATGTCTTCACTTTTTAAAATGGACTGAATTGGAATAAATGCTTTGTTTAATCCGCATATACTAGGAGCAAATGGACTATGTTAATTGTTCTTGACATGATTTTTTTTTTAATGTAACGTAGAAGCAAATTTACGTGTTTGTTGAAAGAGGTTTATCTTAGTTACTTGTAAGGCAGAAACAGCCTTTAGGTTAGATTCATGTAAGAATGACTTCCTTAAGAAAGATGGTTTATATTACTCCATAAATAGGTGCTAGTTTTATACGGACATGTGCTTTTCCAGGGTGTAATTACAGCCGCTATTAGAAGCTGGTGGTAAGGAAGCACCATAGCTGAGCTGGTGGGAGACGAGGCGTGTGGAGTTTCCCAGGTTGCAGCGTGGCCAGCGTGCAGACCAGTGCCTTGTGCTTTGGAGCTGGCAGTGCTTGCCTCTGAGGAGATGCTCTGGGTGCGCCTGCTGTTGCCCACCCTTACGTGTTCCCGGGTGCGTGAAGCCTCAGCCACAGTAGAGCTGAGCTATAAGCTGTACCTGGAAACGCTGAGGTTCAGAGGAAAGGTTTTTCTCAAACAACCGGTTCTTATACGCGTAGAAAAGAACAGACTGGAGCTGGTAAAACATCTTAGCTTTACCAGCAGCCGGATGGAGAGCGATGCAAAAGGCAGTTCTGCCGGTGAACAGTCCTGTATTGTAAGGCAATTGCATCGGAACAGTCAATTGTTTTATCTTCCTGGGGATAAGAGCTGCAGAGCTGTACAGGGCAGAGCTAGGAATGTCTCTCTCGGCTTGAGAGTAATCCCTCTTCTCTAGACTACCCAAAATGGCATTTCTAGCACTGGGTTTTTTTTGGTTTTTTTGTTCTTTTTTTTGTTTGTTTCCCACACTTAATTTTCACTACTGCTGACGGTATTTAATGCTTTCATGCCCCTTCCAGAGCTGCTGCTTACTCTGCTTCTAATCCACTTGTAATTCCTGTGGGGATTCAGGGAGTGATAATTAACCTTTTGGTCCAAGAATTTCAATGGTTTCTTGTAGGTACTCCACTACAAGGTCTAAAAAGCTTGGAGTATAAAGTTGAGGGGCAGCCAGCTGTGCCATAGCGTGTCTGTACAGACTGCTGGGCGATTTAGTTTGGGAAGTTTTATTTTGGCTTGCTTCACTCACTGCACCTGCAATGGTGTAGCAAGTTTTCTGCTTGCCTGCTCTTTGTAAAGGTGTGTTTACCAAACCCTGTTTTTTCGCTGTTTGGCTCGAGCTCAGGCACTGTACCTAGTGCTGTGTGTGCTTGTTCTTGTCTTTTAGGGTCACACGCTTTTGAATAAAGGAGATGAGAATACTTCTGAACGAGGAACAAGATTTGGTACCTTCCCGTAGCACAAGTCTGTGCACCTTGCAAGAGCTTGAAAGTCTTTAGCTGGGTTTTATACTGTACCTGAAGAGCAGCTGAGCTGAGTGAATGAACTTTGTGCCAAAATTTAGAGTTATTTCTTCATACTGTCTTGACATTTGTTTATATATACTTGTAGAAATGTCCTTTTTGAGGGTGGGGTGGGGATACTCGCACATGGGGGGCTTGTTTCAAGAAGAAAGAGGCTTATAACTGTTCCACATTGAAGATACCTGAGTTGAGAAGCATCAGTCCATGAAAACGGCTATCAGATAAAGGATGATAAAATTTCCCTCTGTTTAAATATACTGACTTTTAAAGCAGATTCAGTAGTCTTATGCATTTAGGCTATAACAGATGGCAGAAGAGAAGTGTTAGCAAAGTTAACCCATGGGCAGCGTTTGCTATCGAGGAAGCTTATAAAATGGACTTTTCTGAAGGAATTTTAACCAAAGGATGTTGGTAGACAAACCCTGAGACTATTCTCACAAATATGTTTCTTTGTGAATCAATGAAACACAGAATTTGCAAATGTAATGAAACCTAAAATTTGCTAAAACCTCATGAATCTTAAAATTTCTTGCTTATCAGAGCAATTTGTTATGCAGCTATAGCGGTGATTTTTTTTTTTTTAACTGCTTGTTTGGAGCATGTTTAATTTGTGATAAATTAGGGGGTTCGGGGTCTGTCACTTGTGGGCTTTGCAATCAGTAGCACTTATCATAAACTGACTGAATCGCTTCATGCCTCTATTTTCTGTCCTATGGAAAAAAGGGATAGTTAAGCCCAGAACACTATTATCAAAGTATTAATTTTTAAAAGTCACTGTTTTATTGTTTAAGATGTAGCATGTTCCCTGATTTTTCATACGGAAGAGAAGTGGAAAGCATTTATCTTACCTGCCCCTGTGTGGCTGAGGAGGAGGGCGTTCCCGAGAAGAATACTGCACACAGAGTGGTGTGAACTCTTTGGTCCTTCTGCGGGATGGAGCTGGAAAATCAGGATCTGGGGCACAGTCTTTTAGAGTAGAATAGAGAATGCACCCAAGTGATTATTCTGGTTTGGGGGGGGTTGGTGGTTCTTCTTGGTTTGGTTTTGGGTGTGGTGGTTTGGGTGTGTGTTTTGTGTGTGTGTGTCCCTCCACCCCAAAGATGCAATATATTCCAAAAGTTATGTACTGTAGAAATTGTAAATTTCAGTAGATTTTAATAATTTAAAGCATTTGTGGAGAACCTGTGGCTGGATCCCAGGTAGTGCCTATGATGCCATGGCCCCCAGCTGTATGAAGCATGATATATCTAAACAGGGAAGGGAACATTTGCCACATTGGAAAACGCTTAAGGCAGCGTTTTAATAAGCCAAAGCAGTGCAAGTGGCTGACCTTGGCAAGGAAAAGGTACTCATAAAGTGGAAATATTTTAAAGCAAGCATTGGATTGTATTTCCTCGCATGGATGCGAGTGAATATCTTCCTGCTTGCTGCTGTGCCCGTGCTCACAGGTGATCTGCAGCAAAGCAGTTAGGAGCTGATGGCCGGTTTTGAATATGAATTCTCTTCTGTGTGCTTAAAATCCACTTCTATAAGTAAACCAGTAATGTATATAGTTTTATATTCGTGAACCTGAGCTTTAAGCCTGCGTTAAACTTTGCTGGCAGGTTCATTAGTCTCTTCCCCTGCTCCCAGCAGGTATGAGAGTCGGGTAGTAGGAATGAGGGGGACACGAGTGATGCACATTTGGCTTCTCATGAAAACCGAGTCTGGGCAGAGAGCAATTATTGCCAAATTGGGGGTGTGTGTGATTACAAATATTTATAGTAACGGTGCAACTTAGTAATATTAATAAATCTTAACAAACGTTGCTGTTTAAATAAGATATATATGCTCTCTCTCTATATATAAAAAAAGATATACATGCAAAATGCAAAAAAAAAAAGTGCGTGATGGAGATGGCAAGCTTTCTCTGAGGAAGCAGCAGGTAAGGCTGGGCTTCAAGACTGGGTGAATTAAACTGCTACAGCAAACATCCGAGTACTCTTTAGGGAGAAGAAAAAGCCTTTGAGGTTGCGCTGCTGACACCCTACTTGCAGCTGTCACCATCTCCAGCTTTTTGGATGTGAGGGGGCCAGGGGACTGAAACTGGGCTGGAGTATCCTCGGAGCGCACCCTCACGATGCTGCAGGGCAGCAGCGTGGGCTCAAGGCGACTTCTCAAGCTCGCTCTCCTCTTGCTGCCATCTCGTAAACGAGTATACTCAGGATGATGAATATTGGAAGATACATGGGGGCAATTGAAGATCGGCTGTGTTTGTTTTCATTGAAATAAAGATGTTATCTTTAGACTGCTTTATTGCTTTCCTCAGATTCTTAATTAAAGGCTTCAGAAACAAAGTGTTCTCGTGAAGATCCTTTGTGTCGAAAGGAAGCAGAAAAGCTGCGTTCCAGGCTGAGAATATGGTTCTGCAGCTTAGGAGGACGTGGGAAAAATAAATCTTTGAATTAGTTTGACATACTCAGTGCATATAAACAAAAGAAGTCGCAGTGTGCCTTGATATTATTTGTCCCAGGCAATTGGGACAAATCGGAGGCGTTGGCTGGAAAATGCCCAGAATCTAATACTCCACATGGGCTGGCTTTAATGGTTTGACCTCAGCTCTGCAGCTCGTTAGGCGGTGCTTTGCGATTGCATGCTCTCAGGGGGTTATGCGTGGCAGGGGGCGAGTGCAGAGGGGTTTGGGTGGTGGGGTGGATTTTGGGGGCAAACCCCAGTAGCCCAGCTTTGGGCAGGGAGGAGAGGCTGGGGCCGGGTTTGCAGCCTGCTAGAAGGGGTCTGCCTGCAGAGGGGCGGGGGGGTGAGTGGAGGGTCTTGTCCGAGGAGCATCCTGATCGCTGCTCCTGGGTCCGAGGCCACCGTGGGTACATGGGCTCGTGTGTCCAACATCCGTCCTTGCTCCGGTGTTGACCCACGCCAGTCGCATGTCAGCTATTCCTGTTTGCTCTTGATACAGCTGCCTTCCCCCAGTCAACAGCCCATAAGTGCTTTCTTCTGCTCCAAAGGTGGCTAATTTGAGCATCAGGGCAGAAGAATGTCTTCTAATATCTTCAGAACTTTTTTTTTCATTTTAGGAAATGACATCTACAGTACTTTACTCCAATGCAGTTCTTGCCTACAGTATAACTTTTAAGTCCATTATGTGCACTGATAGTTACTGGTTTTAGCGTGTGCTTTTCTGTACCACCATAGCTGGAGGTTGATTTCCTTGCTGTTCTGAGAAAGCCTGCAGAGCTGGAGATGGCCTCTTCAGCTATACGCAAAGGCTTGGCGGCTCAGGGCATTGGGTTCTCTTCTTGCTCCTTGGCTCTTTTTTTTTTTTGGATATTTTGCTGAAGTGCATGAATTCTTAAAATGGTGGTGTTTCTTCTGTAGCATAAAAAGACTAAATCTGAAAGTCTAGATCTGGTGAGGCTGCCATCATGAGGTGCAGGAGACCTCCTTGGTTTGATAGAAGTCAAGCTCATTGACTTCCTTTGAAAATCTTTTTGCTTGTGTATATATTTAAATGCCCAGGTATCAATAAAAGCAGATCGGTTATGGCTTTCAGGCTTGTAAAGTGTTAGGAGATGACATGGTACAAATCGTACACATTTCACAAACATAATTTTATGAATACTGAAGCTGAAAACCTTACTTAAAAGCCTGGGAAACCAGGATTAGTTTTACTGGATTTTAGGTGAAAACCGTGGTGGAACTTGCTGCAAATCACTGATTGCCAGAATAAAAAACACTTTTTTCCTAGGAGGAATATAATTTTGAAAAGGCCTGTGGCTTAATTGTATAGCTAATAGTTGAAAAACGTAATCCCTTTTAATGTATTTGATATTTAAGCTCAAAATAAGATCCTGGGTGAAAATAATTTGTGGTCTCTTGTCTTTATTGGGCTGTACTTAAAATTTGGGCAAAATAGTATAGGCCCTACTCCAGACAGGCCAGGTAGAGTTGACGGTTGTTATCCTGCAGCACGCAGTGGGGAACTTTGCTTTCTGACCAACTTAATCCCATGTTTTGTGACAGTAACTAGTGGTGAGGTTTTTGTTTTTTTTTAAATGAGTATGAAATCTTTATGCTATTGTACTCTGGGAACTGTCAATCAGGAATTATTTCCATATCCATAACATTTTAATAGAAGCTGATATGTATAAGTGCCACTGGCTTATGATGATGGGATGGAACTGTGACAGCTGCTGCCCTTCAGGAAACAAATTTGTTGATGGAACAATTTGTTTGTGTTAAAAACCTGTGTAATTAGGCAAGAATAATGCTACTTCATTTCGACTGTCGTGAGCAACAGCTGTTATTGGGGATACAATCTTTTTTTTAATGTGGAAGTCCAAGGAATTATTTTCAAAGCACAACTGCAGTCACCTGCACTGGTGATGGACCTTTTGCAATGACTCCTTGAAAAGGAATTTGTAAATCATACCCTTCTGATAATTTGGGGGTAGACACGCACCTTGTTTACTAAGAGGAACCCCTCTCTCACGGTCAGTCTTGTATCTGCCATTAAACTCAGCTCCCCGCTTTAGGGAAAATATCAAGCTTTTCATACACAAGACATCAATTTAGTCAAGGTATGTATTTTGAGGAGCTGGACCAAGTTCTTCCAAAGGTGTGATGGTGTGCTAGGGTTTTCTGCTTTATTTTAATCAAGTGTGTTAATAACCAGCTTTAGAGCTGTTGGTTTACACATAGAATGCAAATGAGCTAGCGAAATATTGTTATGATTCTTTGCCTCTTTTTGTTCAAGTTTCTGGTTTGTTGGGGTTTTTTAGCTAAATGACACTACTTTGCTCTATGTTTCTTTTGACCTGATGCCCGTATCATCTTATGGATGATCCACACCTATTCATAGCAAAAGAGCACTTAAATACTTAAATGTTGATTGTTTGGAGATTAGGGATGGAATGGCTTTGTGCCTCTTATCTTTCCTGAACCATTTATTGTGCTCTGTATGCTGGATCAGATCCACCCTGATCAGTGCTCCCCAAGACATTATTGTTGCAGACAAAATAATGGCTTTCATATGTCATTTTTCTGATTTCCAGCTTGTGCTTTAAAAAGGTTGCTGGAATAATGGGTTTCTGTAGGATTACTGTAATTCAAAAGGTCATCTAGGCACTAATTATCTTACGCACTTAGCCTAAGGAATTCAGAAACACAACATTAATTCAAATTCTGACTTTCCAGATTGCATGATTAAATTCTGTATGCAGGTGTCACAGAATATAAAGACCAGGCCTAAATTTAGAGAAAGTTTTCACAAAAAGATATAAATTTAAATTTTCAATTTATACCAAGATTAATCCAGATTTTGATTGAACTTCTGACAGTGCAAAGTTAACAGAAGTGTGTTTGAAGAATTTGAGTTTCACAAGCAGCAAGAGCATCGCTTAAATGAGCACTAGTTGCTAGTGAAAGTTGCCATTAAAGAAAGAAATCTAAATTATAACTTTAAGATATATCATTTCAGACACTTGCAAAGTAATAAAGATGCGTACAATGTGCGCAAAACTGGGATGTGTTTTGGTGCTTCCTGGTCTTTGTAGCATTCCCATCATCTGCAGAATTCAGCAATGGGAGACTGGGGTGATATTTTGGTTATTAAAAAAAAATTATTATATTTGTTACTGAAGAAATAGTTTATTACTGGTTCTGTGTGCAGCTGTTGAACTGTGTGTGTGTGTGTATGGATTTTGCTTTACTGATACCTGTTATAGAATCATAGAATCATTAAGGTTGGAAAAGCCCTCTGAGATCATCTAGTCCAACCGTCAACCCAACACCTCCATGCCTGCTAAACCATGTCCTGAAGTGCCACATCTACACGTTTTTTGAACACTTCTAGGGATGGTGACTCCCCCCCCTCCCTGGGCAGCCTGTTCCAACGTCCTATATGTAGGACTGAAGGATAAATTTTAAAAAATGTAATGGATCAACTCCCATTACCATGCAAAAAGCTTATATTCCTGTGAATGTGAAATCCTGGTATGGCTTGGTGCTGTATGCTGAAATATATGTGTTTTTCTTTCGTCAGGTCTTTTTGGTTCAAGTTAATCCAGGTGAAACCTTTACAATAAGGGCTGAGGATGGAACCCTGCAGTGCATCCAAGGTAAGAGAATATGCAAATGTGCGGATGAGCATTGCTTGCGTGATGGAAAACTTGTTCTCTCATCTGTACAAAAATGTGATATGCAGTTCTGAAAATATAGTGAAGCACTTAGAGTGAGAATTTGCAGACCTGACTTCTGTCCGTGTTCTAGGAGTTTAATATCTTGGAATGAGTCATGAATTTCTTGCACGTTCAAGAGATTTTTCTCTCTGTTCAGTCATTTATCAGAATTTTTTTATTTTATATATATATATATATATATGCATATTTTCTTATAACCAAATAGTAAATACAAATGAGAGATACCAAGTTAGTTTGAAAACTATTAACAAATTAAGTGGATATCTATGGAAAAACTATTTTGTTTCCATACAGGCATCGGGAGGGAAAGAAAAATGAGCAGAGAAGTACAGACATTGCAGAGTGCTTGAAGTCAGATTGGTTTTGAGCGGAATTTTAAATTGGTTCTTTAGAAGCAGAGCCAGTTAATTATGTAGTATTGAATAAAAGCATGTAAGCAGTCTTTTGATTGCTGTTTTACCTCTCTGTAAAATTGTGCAAATATGATAAATAGGGCTTGTGTTTTTTTGTAAGAGAGAGCCCACACAAAATCTTTTAACAGGTCTGAAGGGAGAAGCCATAAAAAGACCTTTTAGGTTGTACATTAAGTACTGTGAAGGGGGTTTCTAGCTGGTAGCAAATATAGCTTTGAAGCAAAGCAGATATTTCCCTAGGTATAACACTGTCTACAGTAAATACAGGAAGGTTAAATTAAAATGTAGAGGGAATAGACTTTGCATGGCTGTACTGCTAACACTGTTTTCAGTGATACTTTTTTGAGCTTATGCCATTATCTTTTTTGAGAAGGGAGGTAGGTGGTGTTCCCCCCCATCCTTTCCAGATCTTAGACTGTTAAGCAGCAATCTCAGTGGGCTAGTCATTCAAAAGCCTCTCCTAAAAAAAGTAATAGTCATGGGAGGGGGGGAGTCACTGTAATAATAATTGCATACCTAGTGAATAGCCCCTCTATTTTGACTGTGAATTTCAAAAGTACTCAGGAAAGACTTCAGTTTCTTAGACTGCATCAAACACCAATATCATACTGCTCCAGGATAACTATACTTTTTATTAATATTTGGATTAGAAGGGGGAGCCCTGGAGGTCACCTTATCCAACCTTCTGCTAAAAGCAGGTATAGTGTCAAATGTGGATCTGGTTGTCCACCATCTCCTGAGTTGTGAAGCTCTCTGAGGATGGAGGTGGCTCCTTGGGCAAACCAGTGCTGCACTGGTCCCATAGGGAAGAGTTTGTCCTTTGAAATATTTGAAATTTCCTTTTCTGCATCATTTCTGTGGTGTGTGTGTCGTTGTTGTGGTGTGTGTGCGCGTGTGTTCCCTCCCCCCCC
>VZTL01071852.1:6784-17497 GCA_013400535.1 Scopus umbretta | reverse complement strand
TGTGTGTGTATATGTATGTATGTTTTCTTCAGCCTCCCTCAGTCTTCAAACCAGTGCTTGTTTAGTTGTTCTAGGGTTTTCAATCTGGAAATCTGATTGTGCAAGAAAGTAAATCTCTTTGAAAAAGTTATTCATAGGAACACACCGTCAGAATTTCAAAATATTCCAGTTTTAAGAAGTCAAAATGGCATTTCAAGGCTATCTTAAGACTCATGGTGCTGTGCTGAGAGGAAGAGTGGTTTGAGAAACGTGTAGTTTGTTTTCCATTATTTGCTTTTGTGTTTCTCTGCATAGATCTTGACGATAGTGGAAAAGCTAATGCTTTATATGCATGTTACAGACTTTTCAGTAACTATAATCTACCAGAAACGTCTCTGTGGTGTTCTTTAATGTTCCTTCACATACTGTATATTAAGGCAAAACATTCGATCAATCTCACCTTCTTGAACTATATTGCACTTTCAGTTTAGGTTATTTATAATTTGTACATTGTGCGATGCGTGCTGTGTGTTGATTTGCCCTTTGCGAAAGAAAGGTAGCCATCTGCTGCTGCTTCCTCCTCTTCGTTCAGTGGCATGTGGATTTAGAGTAAAGGATTTTCCTCAAATGATTCAGAAATAGCTGTTTAGTTAGCAAGCACTACAATTAGTAAAAGTTCAATAGGTTCTTAATAAGTAAGAAATTATCCATCATCTTTAGATGTATGGTCTTCTGTTACTGTATTCAACTTGTATATGCTAAATGACTGTAGAACAGTTATGTGCATCATACATATGTTTTATATGTAGTACTATCTATCAAATGCCCAGTGTTTGTGTATTCTGAATTCTGTGCTTGACTTTAAAGTCCTCCTCCTACTCTTGTCTCCTTCTCACAGAAATGGCCTTTTTCTCCTATTGGTTTGACCTAACTACCTATGGTTTTTATTTTGTATGGCTACTTTTTAAACACATCTGCATTCTTGCATTTTGGGCTTATTTACTGTGCATCACTATGTATCAATTGCTTTTTGTCCTATTCTCTGTTGCTTGTGTATGCCTTTTTTGCATATAGAATACCCAGATTGGCAACCTTTGTTAATAGAGACTTTTTTCCCCCCATGTTAATGTCTTTTTAGCCTAAGAAGGCCTTTTTCAGAGTTACCATCCTTTCTTTTGAAAACACTCTCATTACAGTTGTGCCTGTTTTCTGGACCACTGATGTAAGTTGGTCGCGTCTACTCATGGCTCTGTAACCAGGCACTCTGCACTTAAATCTGCTAAAATGTACTGGGAGACAGAACTGTGAGGAAGAGGCATGCGAAGTGACCTCAGAACAGAAAACAGGTCTTGCATTGCTGCTTATCCTCTGGGCTTCTCATCTAACACAACCACCAGCAGGTAGTCTCTCCCCCTGCTTTTGCCTAACATCATTGTGGCTGGTTTCTTTGTTCCTGCTGTAGTGGATCATCCTGACCTATTCGTCTTCTGTGAACTCTGGACCAGCGACTGAAACAACGTGAACATATGCAGTGCTGCTCTGGTCTCCTCCCATTTTGCACTGCTACAAATTGCTATATTGGGTGACAGGCAATGCCATATGTGCGTAGACCATATGGTATTTTCTCCTCAATCTACAGTTGGCTTGTTCATCGTGCATTGTAAAATTTTGCTATATGCATCTAAGTTCAGTTTGTCTTTTGGAAGCTGTTTTTATTTACTACAATTAGAGGAGTGTACTTACATGGAAAACTTAATTTTGCAATAAACAGTTATTGGTAGTAAAGGATATGACATAATGCTATAGATTCAACTGGAGATAGCCCTTAAAAGGAAAATGTTAAAACGATGTCTAATTCCTTATTGTTAAGGAACTGAGCAATGTAACCTGTGGTTCGTTTTCATTAACAGCAGTATGGGGAATGAAGCATGGAAGACTTGCCTCCCAAAGAGTTATGTTTTCATGAGCACTGAATTCTGCTTTTAAACAGGGAGAAGAGCATTAAATGTGCACTAATTATGAGTTTTGCAGCAACTTGACTGCTAACTTGAGGTCTCTGTCTGTGTCTGCATTCTGCATTCTTTGAATTCATCTTGGTATAACATTTTTAAATATTTTAAACAGCAGATGTGCATTGCTTATAGATTTGTGTAAATGTTGATGCACTGTATACAAAATATGTCTCCCATACAATGATCTGTTGACATTATTCTCTGTTGCTTAGCTTCAGACAGTAAAGTCATGACATGTGCTGCTGTTTGGAGGATGCCGAAGGAATTGGAATCAGGCAGTCATGAATCCCCTGATGATTCATCAAGCAACACTCAAACCCTGGAGCTACTCTGTCACCTTGACAACACAGCCCATGGCAATATGGCCTGGTAGGATTCTGCATATTTTATACTCCTAGAAAAAGCCTAAAGGATAGACCTGTGCTGTTAGTTTTGTGCAGATTTATATTGTAGAAGCTATGTTGTACACTTTAAAACTATTCCATCTTTATAAAAAAAAAGGTACAAATTGGATTTTTAGTCCCAGATGTTTCATAGATTAAAAACATTTATTATAGTCCTGCAAACACATATGGAGTAACAGCCTGTGTACTGTTTTAATGTGTTTCTCCCCACCTGCCCCCATCTAAAACCTTTGTTGCACAAAGGTATAATATTTAGCATTTCAATCTTTTTTTTATGGAATATAAATTTGATGTTGCACTTCGGTCTTTGTTTTTCAGTCTTCACTCAACTAATTTGACATAAGTGCAAGTAATTTATTGTTTGTTAAGGATAAGAATTCATTATATTATATGGTGCCTGTTTAACTACTCTCTTCTGTTGCCTAAGAAAAGACAAGGAGGGCTGCAGTGCTGAATGCCAGAACTCAGTGTAGTAGCCTGTTCACTAGAGGAGGAATAGGGGGCATATCACTGCTTTATATCAGGATGTGAATTTATGTGAATGCCAAAAATCATTTTTTTCCTCTAATATAGCTAGTAGCAAGTTCATGTGCAATTTTCTGTCCTCTGACTTTGTACAGTACAAGTGCTCACAAATATCTGCTACAATTTAATGGCCGTTGTCTATGTATGTGTGTATATATATGTGTAAAGATTTGAAAATGTTCTCTGTTACACAGATAAAAGGTATAAATGGAATACTTGGTATTAGTATCTGTCACATCATCTCAGGCAAGCACAGCTGA
This sequence comes from Scopus umbretta, assembly GCA_013400535.1. Classification (NCBI taxonomy): domain Eukaryota; kingdom Metazoa; phylum Chordata; class Aves; order Pelecaniformes; family Scopidae; genus Scopus; species Scopus umbretta. The sequence continues at coordinate 14,317 of VZTL01071852.1, read as the reverse complement.
GTTAGAGGATCTTGTTCTAGAGCAGACTTCTGTTCTTGCCTCAATCATAGTGGAAACAGCTCGCAGAAATAAGTAAAATAAACATTTTGCACCAAACGTGTCACTTATCAGGCCATGTCCCACTGAGTGGTGTGTTGACTATGAATTGCAACTTAAATATTCTTTTCTGTTACACATTTCAGATGTTTAGAAAAATATGAAACTACTTGAGATGCTTAGAGTACAATTGTTGTTAGAACCAACCATAAATCAGAAAAACAATTTTCCTCAATGCAAAGTGTAAATACTTTTCAAACTTCAATATAAGACCAACATTCTGGTGTACACAATCTCTTTGTATGAGATCAGCGGTGGTCTGGAATCATACACTCGCAGTAAGAAGGACAACGCTTATTCTGGCTCTGTCACTTGCCTTGCCATTAGAGCGTACTGTTGTACATTTACTCACAAAACACAGGCTGAACACTGAACCCAGAGGTTCAGTGTGATTGTTGCTTAATCCACAGAGCACAGTAGAGCAATGTACCACAAGCACTACCCTTCTTAAGGGAAGAAAAATTTTTTAAGTCATGATAACTTTTGAAATTACACATTTTACATTTGATAAGGACTTAATTTTCTAAATTTAATTTTGAAAATTATTAGTCAGAATGCATGCTTAAAAAAAAAAAAAGAGTAAAAACGTAAACTGGACTTTCATCACATCTTCATGTGTTGGGCAGAGAAAGTTGACAGTAGGGTTTAGAGATGCAAGGTGTAACGTCGATCTCGGCCTTTATGGCACTTAGCATGAACTTCTGTGATTCCAGATAGTAGCAAACAGGAAGGTATTTTGTGTGTCTTGGCATCCATAGCACAGGTGCTTCATAAATTCATAGATCTGGGTTACAGATCATAAGTAATTGAGAATTGGCTGTAATTAAAAGGAAAAAAAGCAAAACTGTCTTGAAAATACAGCTAGTTATGTACTCTGGCATCACTGCCTGCTTCAGGGCTTTACTTGCTTGTACTTTTGTTCGTATTTTCCCTGCTCTGCTTTATTTCTTAACTTCTTTTCATTAAGGTTCATTTTCTTGCATTGTTTCTCTTTTCCATTAACAAGGCTTTATAGTTGAAAAATTACCTCACAGATTTTCTGTTTCTGGTATCGCATCGTATGGAATGCAAGGGGGGACTTTTTTTTTCCCCAGGTCTGGTGTGTCACATACTGGTTTTGATTAACTGTTTACTGAGGTTAACAAGAAATAATCCTGTGTTTCCTTGCCTTCTCATCTCCTTTATGGAATTCTGTGCTCAAATGTCTCTGAAACTTGTTATTAAAAACTAGCAGGGACATATTTAATACCAGTTCTCCTTTGTGAACCAAGACTAAAAGAGCGTTTCCAATCGATTGTGACTAAAATCCTAAACTTTCCTCACACGTGCCTGAACACTGTGCCCTTTCTGCTCCAGATCTTCTGAAATAATTTTCTAGTCTTAACAAAACCTTTGACAAAAATCTGATCTCCAAGACATTACAGGCAAGTGAAAAAGAAATGTGCTTTTCTACAGTTCTATTTTATCTGGAATGCAGGAGTTACTGTGTTTAAAAATGAAGCATAACTATTTTCTTTCAGTTACTGAGATTGTTTATTGCCTCTAAGCTTTGAATCTGGGACCCATCAGAATTTTTACTCAATCTGTTGCTGGAGTTTCTCTTCTGATATCTGCTGGAAGCAGGCTTGCCTATATATGCTCTAACATCCTACTTTTTGCTTTCCAAATTTGATAGGTATAAAATAGGGTAGATGTTGCTTAGTAGCAAGGTATGTGCTTTGAAAGAGAGGGGGAACAAATGAACTAAGTTCCATGGTGGTCCATGAAGTAAATTTGGAATAAGATAAAAGCAAAATAAATAAGGGGAAAATGTTAGATGGACAATACAGGTAAAACTGTAAGGGGAAAATGAATGGAGATTACACAGACAAGAAAAGTGGGAGCTCAGTTGTGGGAGGTCTGAAAGGTGAGGAATGAAGAATTCATTCATGTTTTATATAGAAAACAATAGTCAGCGGCTAAAAAAATTTGGAAAGGAATGAATATGTTAGGAATAATGATAGATTACTTCATTAAGCTTCTCTGCTTGCTGAGGTTGAGTATTTTTCATGTGTCCCACTCAATCAATCCTAAATATGGACTTGCAAATATTACCACATCTAAGAAATTAGAGAGGAAGACAAATTATGATTTTTTAACAAGCGAGATGTTTCAAGAACTTGGAGATGTTTATCACCTGAAATACTAAGTTAAAATTTTGAATTCACAAAGAAGAAAGTTACTATAAATGAGCTATTACCACAGATTTTTTTTTTTTAAGTACTTACATTTTATTTGGTATTTCATCCAAGCTTTCCAAATAGAGTACTGACAAGTCGTCTCTTCTTCGTCTGTGTGATTACACAGTATGGAGCAACCACATTATGGTCTGCTTTCTACAAAAGTACAAATTTGCTATAACAGTCCTTTCAATTTGATATACATAACATATTATTGCTTCAATTTCATCATGTCATTGCATTAATGAACACAGTCACCTGATGAAAGTTAAGCACATTTGTAATTAACACCCTGTAGGTAGGTAAGTGCATTCCAGAAGTGTGGTCCAGAAGTGTTTTACTTACTCTTTGGCCTTTAAAATAGTATTAAAAAAAAAAACAACCAAACAACCATAAACAAAAACAAAAAACAACCAAAAAACAAACTAAACACCCCAAAACACTGTCTCAAGGTAAGAACCCAAGTAAGAGAATCTGAAACTCAAGAGAGAAGTGAAACAGGTGTTTTTAACAGCTCTGACACTTTCACATTGCGTTCAGGTAACACTTTCGTTTCCTGTCATGATGTTGGTAGTATTAATTCTTCTATAGTACCCCTCTGTTAGGCAACAGGATATACATGTTAAAATTCTGCTTTCATGTTTCGTTTAAAAAAAAAAAAAAAAAAGTCCAAATCAATTTAATGATCTGTGTCTAGTGAATTTAAACCTGAAAGTAACACTTCTTTTAGGATGATCATATGGCCTTGAATATATGGTATATTAACTGTTATATATGCTTTACAGCAAAGGTATATAATAAATGCAATCATAACTTTTTTTGGTATATTGTGGTTTAGCCCCTGTTGGCAACCAAGCAACACACAGCTGCTTGCTCACCTTCCCACTCTGGTGGGATAGGGGAGGGAAACGGAAGGGCAAAAGTAAGAAGACTCATGGTTTGAGATAAGAACAGATTAATAATTGAAATAAAATAATAATAATAATGATAGGAAAAAATGTAATAAAAAGAACAGTGAGAGAGACAAAACCCAGGAAAAACAAGTGATGTAACCACTCACCACCCGCTGACCGATGCCCAGCCCGGCCCCGAGCAGCCATCGCTGCCCCCCGGCCGACTCCCCCAGTTTCTATACTGAGCGTGACGCCATATGGTATGGAATAGCCCTTTGGCCAGGTTGGGTCAGCTGTCCCGGCTGTGCCCCCTCCCAGCTTCTTGTGCCCCTGGCAGAGCATAGGAAGCTGAAAAGTCCTTGACTGGTATAAACACTACTGAGCAACAACTAAACCATCAGTGTGTTATCAGCATTGTTCTCCTCCTAAATCCAAACCACAGCACTGTGCCAGCTACTGGGAAGAAAATTAACTCTATCCCAGCTGAAACCAGGACAGATATAAACTGAACTCCAGGAGTTTTTAGGTTTTTCTGTAACAGCTACATCCGATACTAATTGTTTGTGTCGTAGGCTTCTCAATTTCTTCACATAATGTACAAAATTCCAGAGCTATTAGGAGACACATATGAGTGAAGCTGATTAGTTACAGACAGATTCAAACAATTATCAGCATTTAAGAATAATTTTTCCATGTCTGGTTTGTTCCATGCATTTACATTCTCAATCAGCCACCTCTGATATTACAAAGATGAAGTACAGAGAAAGGTTTTTGGAAAAACTTACTATATGACCAGTGTTTTCACTGGGAGTGTACTTACAGCTGCTTTTTGGTATTGTCACTCTCCCCTTTGTATTCTGAACCTTTCTAAAATGGTAAAAATTTTAACTTTATTTTATGTTCTACTTGCCTCCCCTCTTCTTCCTTCGCTAATTCTGAATTCTTTACAGAATATTGCTCTTTTGAATCTTTGATTGTCCTTTATTACAAATAATTCCATCTATTGTATGTAAATCCAAATGTTCAACCATTTGTCCTGTCTCACATTTTCTCTCTAATTTTTCCCTTTTATCATCCTCTAAAATGTGTCCAGAACCAGTGGAGTAATTTATAACACTCATGTCTCCTTTTCATTCCCTTGAATGTTTTTGGTACTTTCGAGTGGTTAGTATCATGCAAGTTTAAAACTTTAAGCTATTTAACGTATTCCCATACGCTAGGGAATAATTGTGATTCATTAATTGGATAGTGAAATAATAAAACATTGTGTTATGTGCCCAGTTTATGATGTTAATTTTTGATCAGAATTTATTTGACTCTACTATTCTAAGGCTGTGGGAAACTTAATGAAAGTAAAATATTTTGACACTGAAAGCAAATACTATGGAAAAAATATGCTGTATGTCACGTATGTGGATTTTATGTATTCAGTTAATTTATGATCACTTCTGATAATTTCAATAGATTTCAAATGCTTAAAATGAAAAATAGTTTTGTTGAAGTCTTTACAGTTGTTTGTGTTTACCTTGGATTTGTAAATTATGATACAGAAAGTATACAGAAATTGTGTTACTCTTCAAGTAAATAATGATGGGTTTGTAGAGTATTACTTCACTTCTCCTTCCCAACTTCAAAGTATTTTTTTTCGCTTCAGTTCTCACCGTGTTGTCATATTCCCTAGTTTTACTGACAAATTAGTTGAGATTTTTCCCCACTGAAAGAAAGCTATTTTTAAAAGAGTTTTTTTCCTATTTATAATGGCACTGTAGCTATTCTTAGCGCTAAAAAATTAGGGATGCCGTCTGCCCCAACTGATTTTGGAGGTTAAATAGTTAACAGCTGTTTTTTTTGGTTTTTTTTTTTGTTTCCAGTTTTTATTGAATTGCTTAGAAGGTTGGTGAGAAATGTTAAAAAAAAAAAGATGTTGCAGAACTGTGGGGAAAAATTAGTTATGCAGGTTTTAAATGTTCACAAGGAACTAGCTTTGAACAGGTGTCCTTGTTTTCTTGGTCTCAGACTCCAGCGTGCTCTCCAAAAGCCCATTAAGCATTTACTGGTTAGAATATTTGTTCCTCAGAGGAGAATTCTTTCCTGGCACAATACTTTGGGATGATTATAGATGAAGTGCTGACACTTGCTTAAACGGTAGTTAAAAAATCAGGGCTTTGAAATGTCTTGAATGTGTATTGGATGAAAAAAATTGATCCTTGTACATTTGTAATTAAGTGCATCTATTAGGTAAAATGTATGTGAGAACTTAAGGGATGCCCTGCAGCCTCAACCAGTCCATCCAGCCCAATGTTCAGTCTCAGGCTATGGTGATGGAGAGGTTATTTAGTGAGACCACACTATCTAGAGTCCCACCACTTCTTGCAGTCTATTCACTTCAAATTCCCCCAGTATCTACAGTTGCTGGATTAGGGGTGTTAGAGGGTACCTCTGTGCCAGGTCTGTGTAAACCTTTATCATTCTTGGTTTTGCTGTTCTTTTGAACAGAAGGAGTGGTGATTTTTCCCAACTATCAATGCAGATCCAAGGTAATCATAGTTTTATTCTTAGGCAAGTGTTTCACATCACTGGAGAAATGTATGCAGATGAATATTTCATTTTGTTAGTTTTCACACCCCCCTGTCCAACGATGCAGATGGCCTGATTGTTACAAACAGCAATAAATTAGTAAGGATATGCTATATCCATGTTGCCATCTTTAGAAAAATCCCATATGAAAATACTCAAATACTGTCCTGCCCCAAAAGTAGATGTGTGTTTCCTCTAAAATGAGTTTGCAGAGGTTGTTTTTGCCCACTCCAGCTGTTTCACAAATAAGCTTGTTTCAGCCCTTAATCTTTACATTAGTACATGGAAAAAACTATTGGCATTGTGTGGCCTCCAGAGGCTGGGCAGGACTTTTACCTGACAACTCCTTATGTGCTTTCCTGCCAGGCATTCATACTACTAAAAAGCTTTTCCTAGCTTGACCACTTTGCTGATCTTTGACAGACAAGCTAGTTATGTGTTTCTTTCATGATATGTCACATATCCATAATATTAATTTGTTGGGTTTTTTTAAAACCCTGATCAAGCAACAGAATGGAAATGGTGTCCATGGCAGCAGCCACTCCATGAGCAGCTGCTGTAGAATGATAGAGGTTATGTGATTTCTGTCTATCTGCTTTGGAAATGAATCCTAGCTTTACACACAGATTCCCAGCACCCCACCCAATTTCATTAAGAAACTCATATATGTGCTGGGGTGTTCTGTTCTTCTACATCTGCTGTTCATTATATGTAGCAGTTAACTCTGGGTGACAGTAATCTATCATCAGTGTCTGCTTATGTGAAATGTGTTATTCCTCCTTACTCTGAAGCTTTTTTCCTGTTGGTGTTAAGAAAGAAGGTGAAAACAATTTTTTATGCTTATGTAGATCTTTAAACTGTACATACTTTTTCAAACAGTTCTTATTCAACTCTTTGGTCATGTTTCTTGTCCAAAACATGTTGTCTGTCTCGTATTAATAAATCGGTTTCAGCTCTTCAGCAAGTTGTTCCTAAAACTGTTAAAAAGATTTGTCTGTGGAATAGTATCTGCAAATCCTCCAAGCAGATACACAGTTTTATGCTTAGTAACGTGCTTTTTCTGGCATGGGGCATAGAGTTCAACAGGCACCATAAACTATGTTGCCAAAACACTGCATTCCTACAGTAATTTAACTGCATATACTCTAGACCTTTTGTTATTGTAGATATGTCACCAAAAAACCCACAGCTGTAATGCATTCTGCTGTCTCAGCACATGTATCTCACATGGACTTGTTCTAAAACACTTGCAGAAAGAAATAAACAACTTCCAAAATGTTTTAAAATAGCCATTGAGTCCTCAGAAATTTCAGCCATCAGTAACAGTAGGATAATTAAAATGCTGTTGTCAAATATTCATCATGATAATGTGACAGAAATGTAACAAAACTTTTGCAAGAGCTGTCCTATATGTAGACAGCTTGAGTGTAGACACTTGAGCAATATGGGAAGGCATGGATGAAACATAATGAAGTTATGAGTTTTGCATATTTGTCTTAGAGTATCATTTGTGAGCGTTTCTGCTGTAATATTTAAGTATTCTTATTGTAAATAATCCAATATTAATTACTTTGAGGAAATACAACTTTCTTAATCTGTTGTATTCTTTAGACTGTATTTGATGTGTCATAGAATGTCAGAAACAATGCATAACTTTTTTAATTAAACCCACCCCTAGAAAAGATCTTCTCTCTCCTCCAAAAGAGAGTAAAGGAGAATAAAACAGCCTCCCAGGTTTCATTAAAAAA
>VZTL01071851.1:0-13883 GCA_013400535.1 Scopus umbretta | reverse complement strand
ACCATGGCTACATCCTTTTCTGGCAGGGCAACGACCACTAATTGAGTTGGCCTTTAGACACAGAAGGGGGATTGCACCCTGCCCACATGAACTGCCTCGCAAACTGCAGTGCCTCGCCACGCCCTTCTGACACGCCACGCCCTGTTTGCCCGTCCTGGTCGCTCGCGCTCCCTGGGGGCGGCTCTTGTACGTGAGGGGGCTGGCCGCCGTCACTCCTGTCCCCNCTGGCCGCCGTCACTCCTGTCCCCGCCCACACTGAGCCAGGGCTGCCGCTCCCTCGTCAGCAGCTGACGCTTTCTTGCTCTGGGGCGGGGCCGGGGTGCCCTCTCTCTCCCTGTGTTTTTGCCTTCGTGCGTTTGCCGCCTCGGGAAGGGTCCCCCGGCGCGATCCTCCGCTCCAGAGCCCTTCGCCTCCGTGACTTATATTAGTACCTGGGGTTGTTCTTCCCCAGGTGCAGGACTTTGTACCTCTCCTTGTTGAACTGCATGAGGTTCCTGTCAGCCCATTTCTCCAGTCTGTCCAGGTCCCTCTGGAGGGCAGCATGACTCTCTGGCATATCAGCTATTCCTCCCAGATTGTCATCAACAAACTTGCTGAGGGTACACTCTGCCCCATCATCCAGATCATTAATGAAGATCTTAAATGGGATTGGACCCAGTATTGATCCCTGGAGTACACCGCTAGCCACTGGCCTCCAACTAGACTTTGTGTTGCTGATCACCTCTAGGAAGCTTATGGACAGAAAATGCTTATCATCACTTATCATAGCAAAGATGAAATATTCTACATTTTAAGAACCAAATTCCATATTCACTTTACTGTGGAAGGGAATATTCTTTCACCGTACCTAACCTGCATGTTCTTGGCATACCTTCACTGGAGAACAAGATCCATTTACGCTCAAGAAGCCAGTCAGCAGTGCTGCCACCTTCTTTCCTTGGAATTTCTACTACTAAACCAGGACTTTTAATGTTAATCCAAAGCTCCACAGAAGCCCTAGAAACTCATATACTAAAATAAGGCACTGAATCAAACCTCATCACTGATCATTGTTTCCTGCTTTTGAGGCTTTAGCATGAGAAAGCAGGGTGGCAATTAATACACCAGAAGTCCAATAAAACTTCACAACTTATGCATGGAAACTTTTCAGATGTCATAATAAGGCAGTATAAAGTTTGTTAGAATGGAACATGTCCAAGAAGGAACAAGTTAAGTAAGTAATATTAGTATTCCAATAAAAACTTCTCCTTCCTTAGCTTAGTTCAGATCTAATTTCTGTCAGGCCACTAGAAAGCTGTTTTGTCTCCAAATATGTTATAAAATCAACCTTGACCACACTTCAGCTGGGATTTTAAGTATCCAAGAAAGTCAGTCTCCAAAATTTGTTCACATTCAGTGGGATTTAAGCACTTGCACATAACTCCTATGTTCTTTGGAGGAGCTTGGGTAACCAATGGTGTTTCTCACATATTAGAGGTTGGGGCCAAACTTCACTTTGAATGCCCAGTCCAAATTCCTTCTGTATTTTCACTTTTTTCTTCTGTTAAACAAGTTGTTTTTCTGGTGGAAAGTGGTTATTGCATTCAGTTCCATATGTTGCCTCAGGTTTACAGCTGAAATCCCAGTGGATAACATATATACAATGGTAATATCATAGCCCAGACCCCACAGCCAGTATAAAGAACAACATGGATGCAATTGGTAGTTATATCATATAATATATGCTGAAGATGTATCCCATAATGATGGCATTCCCCCCCCAAATGTAAAAAAATCCCAGCAACAAACAAACAAAATCTCAAACAAAAACTCAAACGAAAAAACAACCAACCAACGAACCAGGTTTCTGGGATTCAGTAAGATTTTATTTCATTTAGTCAGTAAGCATGTTTTGTTATATATGGTTTCAAGAGTTCTATTAATGCTTTTCTCTCTCAGTTTTTTTGAGTGTAAAGGCAGCCTTAAGTCTGTAACAAAGAACCTCAAGCTTTTATAGTTCCTCCAAAAAAAAAACAGACAAAAAAATCACCCACCACCACCACACACAACAACCCACACAACTCTTGTATAATTTTAGTAAAAGCAAACACTGCTAAAAACAGAGGCTGCTTTAATTTTTCCCCTCAACTTAAAGGTCTCAGAGCTGCAACTCTTGATATTTCAGCCAAATTTAGCAAGAAGTTATATATTAATCCCATAAAAAAGAGTGCGGTTAGCTTTTAATTTCCAGAAAATTATTTTCTGTAGCTGTATTCCAAAATGATGCTGGAGCATTTTAGAAACTCACTAGTGTAAGAATTTTAAACATAATGAAATTGACAGGAACTAAAAGAAAGCAAAAACATGTCAGTTCTAAAATGCTAAGTGAATTATTTTCATAAGATGAAATACATGAAAAATTACTTGCATCTTGAACAACTGCATAAACTTAGTGTAAGCACAGCTCCTCTTGGCACAGTGATTCCCTGTGCTGCACTGATTGTTCAAAGCAAGGGTCCCCTCTACCCATTATGTAACCAACAATACAAGGAGTAAGTGGGTAGCGTTGATCATGCAACAGGCTTGAATGGGGAACCCCGACTGCCCTGGAATTCTGGAAGTGATGATGGACTGGCCAGAAGGCAGAGATTTTGGAGCATCACCTGAGGAGGTGATTTATATCCAAGAGGCGCCACCATACAATGAATTATCAGAAGGTGAAAGGCACTATGCTCTGTTCACTGAGGGATCCTGTTACGTTACAGGAAATCATTAAAAGTGGAAAGCTGCTGTATGGAGTTCCATATGAAAAATCACAGCAACTGTCAAAGAATGCAAATTGAGTCAGTTTGCAGAAGCGAAAGCCATCCAGCTGGCCCTAGAGATTGCTGAATAAGAAAAGAGGCCAGTACTCTATACTGACTCATGGATGGTGGCAAATGCCCTGTGGGGGTGGCTATAGCAATGGAAGCAGAGCAACTGGGCTGCTGCACTGTGGCAAGACATCGCTGCCTGGGTAAAAAACATTCCATCGTGTAGATGCTCACATGCCCAAGAACTGTGCCACTGAAGAACACCAAAACGATGAGCAGGTGGACCAGGCTGCCAGAATTGAAGTGGCTCAGGTGGACCTGGACTGGGAATGTAAGGGTGAGCTATTCATAGCTCAGTGGGCCCATGAAACATCAGGACATCTAGGGAGAGATGCAACAAACAGACAGGCTTGTGATGGAGGGGTAGACCTGACCATTGACACCATCACACACATCACCCATGAATGCAAAACACACACTGCAATCAAGCAAGCCATGTGAGTAAGGTCTCCCTGGAATAGAGGATGGTTTCTGGTATATCAATATGGCAAGGCCTGGCAGATCAATTATATTGGACCACTGGCACAAACCTGCCATGGCAAGCATTTTGTGCTTACCCTGATGGAAGTGACTACTGTGTGGCTGGAAACATATACCCTGTGAACCATGTCACCACCCAAAACACCATGCTGGGCCTTGAAAGGCAAGTTCTGTGGTGACACAGTACTCCAGAAAGAATCAAGTCAGACAATGGGACTCATTTCCAAAATAATCTCATAGACTCTTGGGCCAAGGAACACAGCACTGATTGGGTGTTTCACAACCCCTATCACCCACAAGCCTCTGAAAAGATTGAATGATACAAAGGACTATTTAAGACTATACTGAGAGTGTTGGGTGCCAGGGAACAGAAGCACTGGGATGCAAATTTAGCAAAAGCTAAACACCAGAGTATCTGCTAACCATCCTGGTCCTGCCCAAAGCCCCTACATATAGTTGGAGGAGATAAGGTCCCCGTAGTGCACATAGAGAACTGGCTGGGAAAGACAGCATGTGTTGCTCCTCCCTTGGGAAAAGGCAGGCCCATTCATGGGATTGTCTTTGCTCAAGGACCTGGGTGCACTTGGTGGGTAATGCGGGAGGATGGGGAAATCTGGTGTGTATCTCAAGGAGATTTAACCTTGGAGGAAAATAACCCATGATTTGAGTTGTATGTTATAGGAAGCACTACAGCAGGATCCAATGGAGAATGAGCCTCACAATAAACTGTGAGAGTGCAGCCATGACCCAACCCAAGCCAGTCTTGGCACCCAACAATCAAAAACGCTGCTTCTCCTGTCCTGAGTGACCACCTTGACAGATGAGGCCCAAGTCATCAACTGTTCTTATGGACATTTGGCAGAGGAGGCATGAAATGGGGGAATAATATCTGTGTGCATGTCAATGGACAGGGGATGGTAGTCAATGAGGATGTATAAACTTGACTGTCAGATGAAAAGATGGTTTAAGTATGTAGTATAAGTTGTAAGTGTTGGTAAGAGGGAATTTCAGGAATGAGAAATAGATGGAATAGAAGGAAAAAGGAAGGTATGCAATAAAAGGATCACATATTGTAATGCAGCGTGGGTTAGGTAACTAAGTGGAAAGATTTGAGTATGGTATAGAAATGAAACAATATACGAATGGGATGGTCAGAGAGGATACTTAAATGCATGAGATAATGTGGGAGCTAAGCATGATGCAAACGGTATGGAATAAGGGGTGGAGATTGTACTGGTTTTGGCTAGGATGGAGTCAGCTTTCTTAATAAGCAACCCATATGGTGCTGTGCTTTGCAGTTGTCCCTAAAAGTGTTGATAACATCAATATTTTGGCTATTCTTGAACAGTACTTAAACAGCGTCAAGGCCTCCCCCCCAGCAAGTAGGCTGGGGGTGGGCAAGAGGTTGGGAAGGGACATAGCCAATACAGCTGACCCAAACTGCCCAAATGAATATTCCACACCATATGGACTTGCGCATCTGGAGTGCCTGTGGGACGAGTCTGTGAGCGTGTGCGTGCATGCATGTTTGCTAGAAAGCATCAAGCTGGACTAGCCAGTGAGTAGGGGACATGTAAAGCAGGTAAGAGGGTCTGGGATCCAGGCAGTGGTACCAGACAGACAGAGAGACCGTGTTGGTACTTGGGGGATCCATGAATGTGCATGTGAGTGTTGTGTGTGTGCCTTCACTAGTGAACTTCTATGTCTATGATTAAAATAAGAGGGGACTCATCTGTCTGGTTATATCTTATATGAGTCCTATATGTAGGTGCTGTTGAAGGCAGCACCTTGTATGGGGCAGTCTGTGTAGCCAGTTGTGTGACTGTCCAGTGCATGGCTGTGCGTCTCTGGGATATGTGCTCAGCTTTTGCTACCGGTTGATTCATATTCATCACATTGATATAAACAATTGTGGATATCCTATTATGTGTCAAGAATTAATCATGCATGTTTATGTTATTCGTCTGATCTAACCTTTTCAGATTACAGTTAAATAACACATTGTTCAAGGGAGAGATTATTTACCCATTTCATTAATAGTTGCTCTTGCTTTTGAGACAAAAGAACCAACTTCACTTGAATGCATTTTTGCTCTTTCTTTAAGGTCAGCACCTGTAAGTGACATTTCACATATATGGCAGTAAGCTGTACACAGTACTGTAAATATGTTTTCAAAAGTAAAATATTTGTGTGTGCCAAAAAATGTAAATCTACTTTGAGACAAGGTCAGTTCAAATTGATCACATTCATTAACACAGATTTCAAGGAAAATACAACACACGATGTTTACTATTAAAAAAATTCAAATACCCACTAGATTTTCACTAAGTATCTTCATCCCAGTGATATTTCTTCTTCTCAAATTAAAATCATTTATGAACAACAGAAGTTAATATTTCATCTGACATATACTTTTATTTTCCTATGTCACAGTCTGTTAATTATGCATTTTTCATATTATGATCTACTAGCAAATGATAACAAAAAGAACACAAAATATGTAGGGTTCATGTTTTTACCACTTCTACAGTGGGCCTAGTAGCATTTTTCAGATGATTTTAGTGAAATGTATTTTTGAAAAAGTTACATACGATATTTCCTTTTGGTCCTTCCAAAGCAAGGGAGGAGGGAGGGACGCAAAAACTTCACATGAACATTTTATACATGAATATATAAAAATAATTGTTTATAAAGCACAGTATAAATAAAGGTGGTTATAAAAATGTGCTTTAAAAAATTCATTGTTGTGAGAATGACATTTTCTGTCATGAACAGGTAAGAAAAAGAGAAACAGGCAACAACAACAACATAATGAAAAAGACAAAGTCCATCTTTCTTACAGAAGAAGAATACATGAGAAAAAAATCTGCATATACCCATTTACTCTCTGGAGAAGTGCAACATTCCCACTAGAATTTAGTGTGCATTTTTTTCCATTTTGTAAAAATGAACCTATTAAATTAGTCTCTTGGCATGTCTGAAAGGACTAAACACAAGATGTATAACTGACAAAAAACAGTTTTAAGTTTTTATACCCTGAGAACCAAAACACTGTCCGTTTAGGAAAAGGCATCAGATTAATTCATTTAAGATCTAATGCCAAGTTTAAAATTAATCAATCATAGGTGGGGAGCCTATTTTAACTTTCTGGACTTTACTCATGTCATACCCTCTGTCAAACACAGTTTTAGATATATTTCTGTTGACAGCAGTAGTTAAAACTCACAACACTGACATTTTCTGATAGACATACAGCTACCATTTTAAGATAACATGCTCAAAAAAAGCAAGCTCTATATCGCTCCTCTTTTACATTCATCATAGAAAAGCTTGCCATTGTACTAGGGCCTAAGTTCTCCTATGCATGTCCAATACAAAACCAATGAAGCATCAGTACTACCTGCATTTGTATGTTTTCCACTAAATAATGTCCAGTTTATACTACCAGACAGCTTGCCAAAAGCTTCCAAATGATCTTTGTTGTGGTTTAACCCGGCAGGCAGCTAAACACCACACAGCTGCTCGCTCACTCTCCCCCTGCCCCGGTGGGATGGGGGAGAGAATTGGAAGGGAAAAAAAGTAAAATTCATGGGTTGAAATAAAGACAGTTTAATAGGACAGAAAAGGAAGGGAAAATAATAATAATAATAATAAACAAGTGATGCACAATGCAATTGCTCACCACCTGCTGACTGACGCCCAGCCAGTCCCCGAGCAGCGATCGCCACCCCGCAGCCAACTCCCCCCAGTTTCTGTACTGAGCGTGATGCCATATGGTATGGAATAGCCCTTTGGCCAGTTTGGGGCAGCTGTCCTGGCTGTGCCCCCTCCCAGCTTCTTGTGCACCTGGCAGAGCATGGGAAGCTGAAAAGTCCTTGACTAGTGTAAGCACTACTGAGCAACAACTAAAACATCAGTGTGTTATCAGCATTGTTCTCATACTAAGTTCAAAACACAGCACTATTCCAGCTACTAGGAAGAAAATTAACTCTATCCCAGCCAAAACCAGGAAAATCTTCTAGGATACTCCCCAACTGAAGATAGTGTGGCAGGCCAGTTGAGTAGTCAGTCTAAAATAGGGGTTACTGTGGTCTGTACTGCAGCAAAATCGCTACAGTTGTCTACCTTAGTAATTCACAATTAACACATAGAGAAAACCTGCCAGGAACCTCAAAGGCAAACAAAATTTGCATGCAAGTGTGCATAAATCTGGATAGACCTTTAAATCCTATACAACTGCAAATGACATTTACAAATGCATTTATGTATATTTCTGTAACTGAAAGGAACATCTTTACAAAACATGATGTCAAAACATGCTTTAAAAGCTACATCAGGAAGTGTGTGAATAAAAAAAAAAACAAAACACTTCTCTGACACCAATTTCTTAATCTTTGGCATCTACAACTCTGTCTAGAAGCAATTTATTGCCCATGTAAGAACAAGAAACCCTGTTCTTTAGGAACTAGAAAATGACTCAAAACTTTCATACACCAAAATCCTGCTCTCCTGGCATACCCTTGAAAAGTCAACTTTAAAAGAGAAATAGTGAACCTAAAAATACCTTTAGTATTACTGTTAAGGCAGTTTTTAGGTTTTGATTTATTTGGACTCAAAAAATGGACTTGACACAAAAAATAACTTTATTAAAAAAATACAAATCTGCAGACCTTTATATATTTAGCATATATTTCTTTGAGGAAATATATTGAGCTTTCAACAAAAACTTTCATAGGAATGGATTAAAAGGTAACTGTCATTTTAACATTAATGATTTTGAATATTGTAAAAATAATTCCTAGTATAATATTTGATCTTAGTGCCTCATCCAACTTCTGCAATCTTATATTTCCCACTTTTTCTTTTTAAGTATTTCTCCCTCATCACTGTCAAGAAAATGAAAAAAGAAAGTTCTTTTACTAACACTTTCCTATTTTAACACTCCAAAGCATTGTAATAATAGTAACAGAAACTTTTTCAGAGAGAAGATTTTTAGGCAGAAACCATTCATTCCACTCCAACAGAACACTTGCCTCGGCATCTTCACAGAAGATGGAACTGCCACTGACTTAATACTTTTCTTCCTGTTATAAGATTCAACCACTGATCAAAGAATTTCTTGATCCATATAGTAAAGAACTATTCATATTTCTTTGAAATCTGTTCTCAAAGCAGAAGTAGGAAAGGATAAGTTACTGAAGGCAGTCATGAAGAAGAGTACAGCTTTGGGCTGAGACTTCTGTTCTCTCAGCTAGTGAAATCAAAGATTCCTCCTCTCATCCCAAGTTTAGTACCTTAAGGTATCTGGAAACAATTTTTTGCTCAACTGCTGAGAGCAGCAAAGCAGCTGAAGATCTGCAAATCACAAAAAACTCACAGAATGAACCTCTGCAACTTTCCCCTGGACCACAGTTGAAATCTATGGATACATTTGGCTTATTCCCTTCCCCATGTCCACTCCCAACAGACTTCAGGGGTTGTACTCTGGGTTTGTGACTCTATACCACACTGAATGAAGTGTTCTCTAAGCCTTTCTACCCAGACATGTAAGAAAAGGGAAGCCCTAATTGCCACTGAGCCGAGACACACTAACTGTTGCAGATTTGATTGTACACTGTAATTATGTCCCCACATCCATCCGCTTCATACTGAAATATGAGTCATTGTTTTCTCCATATTACAGGTTTTGGCATCTTGACGCTTTGCCCCATTAGCTGTATCCTATCCACCCAGAAACACAGCAAAAGCTAATCAAAACTAATTGTGATTCTAGGACTTGGTATCATGCTCATCAATTCTTACCTCTCTGCTCCCAGCACTTTACAAACCCCCTTTTAAAGGCTATGCAGTGCCATATTTTCTCTGTTTTCCTACCTCCTGGTAGGAAATTTTCTCTACCTCCTCCCCCTGAGCCGCACAGGGGGACGGGGAATGGGGGTTGCAGTCAGTTCATCACATGCTATCTCTGCCACTCCTTCCTCCTCAAAGGGAGGAGGACTCACACTCTTTCCCTGCTCCAGTGTGGGATCCCTCCCATGGGAGACAGTCCTTCACAAACTTCTCCAATGTGAGTCCTTCCCATGGGCTACAGTTCTTCACGAACTGCTCCAGCATGGGTCCCTTCCATGAGGTGCCAGTCCTCCAGAAGCAGACTTGCTCCAGCATGGGTCCCCCACGGGGTCACAAGTCCTGCCAGCAAACCTGCTCCAGCATGGGCTCCTCTCTCTCCACAGGTCCTGCCAGGAGCCTGCTCCAGTGCAGGCTTCCCATGGGGTCACAGACTCCTTTGGGCATCCACTTGCTCCAGCATGGAGTCCTCCATGGGCTGCAGGTGCATATCTGCTCCACCATTAACCTTCATGGGCTGCAGGGGGACAGCCTGCCTCACCATGGTCTTCACCACGGGCTGCAGGGGAAGCTCTGCTCCGGTGCCTGGAGCACCTCCTTCCTCTCCTTCTTCACTGACCTTGGTGTCTGCAGAGTTATTTCTCTTACGTATTCTCCCCTCTCCAGCTGCAATTGCTGTTGTGCAGTTTTTTTACCCTTCTTAAATATGCTATGACAGAGGCCCTACCACCATTGCTGATTGGCTCAGTCTTGGCCAGTGGTGGGTCCATCTTTGAGCCAGCTGGCATTGGCCCTATCAGACATGGGGGAAGCTTCTAGCAGCTTTTCACAGAAGCCACCCCTGTAACCCTCTCAACTACCAAAACCTTTTCACACAAACCCAATACAGCTGTATTTGAGAACTCTGTTCCAAACATCTTTGTACAAGTCTTTCTTTCCAAATGCCATATTTAAATACCCTGAAAATTTTCTGTATAGTACTATTCTATAAAATGCTTTGACATGTACCTCTATAATACACTACAAAAGCTGTAAACTAAAAAAAGGCATAATTTGTAACAGGTTATATATTCAAAATTGTAATTACACCCAAATACATTTATTAAAAAGTAATTTTTTTACAAATCTGGTGCACCAAAATCAAACAGTGAAGTCATTCTACTGAGAGTCAAAAGGTGCCCAAAGTGCCTTTTCTCTGAGAAGTGGAAAGGAAGCAACTCATGCACAGGTTATTAAGGTAGAATACATTATTAAATTATTACTGTAGCAATGTTATTGTGATCTTGCCCTCTGATCTGGCTAGAAGCAAATGGACCAACCCTGTTCACACACCAAAATTTCAATAATGAGGTGACATCAAAGAGTATCAGAAGATATGCAGGTACCTTCTGTGTAATCTGATTTCTCTGTACCTTGGTGGCAAGAACTACCTGTAGGGGATAGCGGTTGGAAGATCACACGATGTAACGGAAAGAACAGGGGCCTCCCCCCCTTTGACATGTGTATTCCTACCCGTCGTGACGTATAGCTTATGGGCGGTAACGAAAGGCAGCGGAGTATATATTGCTATGCAACCTATTAATAAATGCCATTTGTAGCATCCTCATATTGGTGTCAGTTCTCATTGGCCCAGAGGCGGGGTGTTGGGCCTCCATGCTACCTCAGCCGAAGGTGGTCTGTTGCAAGAGACGCAACAACTACCAAAACTACTATTACTAAAAACTGTGTAGCACAGACCAGCTTTAATATGTTTAATAACTCGAGGAAACAAGTTAATACGGAATAATAAGCCTACTATGCTTTCAAGCAGGAGTATAAAACATGTCCTACCTCACCAATTAACATGTTTAGAATTGCTGTGTACACACAGCTCATTCCCATACAAAGAAATTAAGCAGACTGCATTAATATTCCTCCTCCTCCACATAGGAAAAGCACCACTTAATCTACTGAGCTAAAATACTGAGGCAAAGGACCAACTTAGACAAACATTATAGCTTAACTTGTAACTACTAAAAAAACCCACCACCCTTCATTGTATATGTAAACAACTTTCCTCAAAGGTAGATATGTGCAACTCCTACAGAAACCAATGTGAGAAACCCAAGTTTAGCTGAAATCAGTGGTAGAACCCCAAACAATGTTTATCAGGTTAGGATTATCCCAAAAGAGAACTGTGCATACATATTTGAGGACAACTTTACAGCCAACTTAAGTTCAAACTCAGAAAGTAAAGATTTACCAATATTTCTTTCCCTCCAAATTTCCAATAATTCTCTGTATTTTAGAAACAGAGCTTTTATATCTCGAAATGTATTCAGGATAAATTAATTCCTAATTCTGAATAGAAACTGCAATACCTCATGAAACAAATACATTTACTTAGCGATAGTGTAACATCTAAGGAGTGCAAAACTTTGTTTAAATAGAATTAATGTTTGTTAACGATATACAACACAATAATAAAAGTTATTAACATTATTTAGCCAACAGATATATACTTCAAGTTAATATCCTTAAAAATATTTCACTGCAAAAACATAATTTAAGTTTTAGGGCAGTAATGCCACCATATAAATTAATGATTTTTATTTTGCCTTCATCTAGCATTTTTCTATGTTTAAAACTATATGCTTGACAAACCACAATAGAAATCAAAGCCAACCACTACTGAAATCTCTTGCCTGTGTAAAATAAGTTTTATACTTTGCAGACAAAGTACACGTGTGCATAATTAAAAAGTGTATCAAAGCTTTCAGCTACCACATATAACATCCTATTAATTCCACAGAGATACCTAAGATATACATATAGAATCAAATTTAAAATGAAAGTTCCTACTATGCAGTTTAACGAAAGTAAAAAAGTACTATAGTTGCTATATTCAAGTAAATAAACAAGAATACTTAATTCGAGACAAATTACATTAATTTGCCCAAAATTTCACTTAAAAAGTTACTTACAGTACATTTCTATCATTGATACAAACAATCCAGGACTAGAAATAGTACATAGATGAAGAAGTGAAGGGTGTGGGGTTTTTTAAAGCAATGAATATTACTCCTATGGCTACATGAAAAACTGATTAAATAAATCTCACATATGGAAGATGTGTTTTTCAAGCCAAAAGTTACAAACTACTACCACAACAATTGAAGAATCTTTAACTGAGAACAGAAAATATGTTGAAATATCATTTCCCAATACTCACATAGATTGTTTTTAATATTCTGGTTTTTGCTGTGATCTTTATGAACACAGGCATGAACAAACTTCTCCTAGAGTCACAATTGTATTCCAAAATGTCCTATTATAAATATGTCCTTCCACAATGCAAATAGAGATGTATTTTATTTTTTCTTGTTGTTTATAAATGATTTTCAAATATGATGACTTCTGTTGTTGTGCATGAAGAGAAAGTCCCAGTAAGAATTCCATTGTTCTTCCTAGTCCAGCCAGATGCAGGATACTTATATTTATCAACAATCCTACCAATTAGAGCTACTGCTGATTGTATTCTTTAGTAAAAATGAATCCAGCCTAATCAAATAAGAACCACCAGAATGCTTCATAAATATTAACTAACTATCATGGACTTCCAAAACAGGCCATCTTTCACAAAATAATAAAACTAAAATATTATCATTTATTTGATAGAATCATAGAAAAGTGTAGATTGGAAAGGACCACTGGAGATTATCCAGAGGTCCAACCCTCTGTTGAAAGAACAGCCTTAGATTAGGTTATCCAGGGACCTGTCAAGTCAAATTTGAATACTGCTAGCAAGGGAAATTCTACTTCACTGGGAAGCCAATTCCTCTGTTTCCATTCTCACAATTCCATTCTCACAATGAAGAATTTTATCTCACCCAGATGGAATTTTCCTTAAGTAACTTGTGTCCACTGCCTCTTGTCCTGCCACTGTATATCTTTGTGAAAAGTATCTCCATTTTCTCAAGCACTAAAAGACAGATTACATTACCTCCCACAAATCACCAATCCTCTAATTGCTTTGGTGGTCCTTCACTGGCCTAATAAGTGCTGAGTGGAATAAGCACATGCCTTGATCTGCTGCCTCTACTCTTTCTGATGCTGTCCAGGAACATGTTTGCCACTTTTACTGCCAGGGTATACTTCTGGCTCATGTTCAGCTTCCTGTTCACCAAGACTTCCAGGTTCTTTTCAGCAGAGCTACATCCCAGCCAGTCAGTTCCCAGCCTGTTCTGCTGATTGAGATTATTCAATCCCAGGTGCAGGATTTTACATTTATCTTTGTTAAACCTCTTGTTGGCCCAATCTTTCATCCTGTCAAGGTCTCTCTGACATGTGACTCTTCCTTCCCATATACCTTGCTCACTTTGATGGCATCTGCATACTGTATGAGGGTTCAATCCTGTCATCAGATTATTTATGAAGATACTGACTAGTACCAGATCCCAGCACTGACTGACCCTCAAGGAACTCAAATTGTGACTGACTGCCAGTTTGACTTTGAGCCATTAATCACCATCCTTTGATCTTGGCAGTTTAGCCACTTTTCATGGTCTGTATGTCCAGACCATATCTTGCCAATTTGTAAAGAGGGATATTGGGGGAGACCATGCCAAATGCCTTGCAGGCATTTGACAAGGTAGATGGCACCCATAGCTCTTTTTTCTTCCACTGAGTCAGTTGTTTCATCATTACAGGCTGTCCTGGTTTCAG
>VZTL01071849.1:48860-63952 GCA_013400535.1 Scopus umbretta | reverse complement strand
ATGTTTAGCCTCCTCTGGATCCCTTCAGCAGTTTCTAGTGCCATATCAGCCACAGTTTCTGTTACAGGTCTGCCTGCTGGAGCTGTGAGAAACAAATTACTGGATTTCACCCAGGTCTCATCCAATGAGAAACAGATACAGCTGGTTTCTTCTGGACAGCTTGCTCAGAAGTATTTCATTTTTACTGAAAAGGGAGTTGCCAGCCTTACATTTAACTTAAAGCTAATCCACTCGTGCAATGTGCTCAAAATGACTCTCAATCAGTTGACCGTGGATCATGTGCAACCCACAGCAATTGCTCAGCAGATTGGAGGTCAGATGCCAGAGGGAAGCATATGGACCAGTGTGTCCCTCCGTGCATCTTTTGAAGTACATAACGGAACGCTGGTATCAGTTTCTCTTGACTGTGTGCGTGGGAGGATCAATCAGATCACTCATGAACATGGAACGAGTATATCTATTTTATGGATTTCCTCTTAATTTCTGTACAGTGAAGTTAGCACAGAATTGGGGTTTAAGTTGTGTTTGGATTCTACTCTGATTCTGTACATATTTGACACCTTATACTGTGTTGACATGAACAGATGGTCCCACTAAAAAGTTCTCAATTTTAGGAATATTTAAATATAATCTTAATTGAATGATCATTTATTTAAAGAAAAGAGAGCTTTCAGTGTTCCAAGATTTTACTTCTGTTAACATCTTCAGGCAAGGGAACCTCGAATTCAGATCAAATTTTCTTATTTTTAATAAAGCAGCCTCTTAAAATTGGTTATTTCTGGACCACAAAAAATTGCAGGTGAGAGTAAATACATACCTCTCAGTACTGCAACTGAAAGCAGCACAGCCAAATAATGGAAACCTGCTCCCAGTTTCTTCACTGCACAGGCTAATAACAAGACTAAATGCACTTTGAGGGTAATTTGTCTACATCTTATAAAATGTTGTGCATTCTATAAATGGAGAGAACATGCCTCAAACTAGAGGTGATATTATGGTAACACTGGAGTGTACATGCTTAATATTATAGAAATGGACCTGGGTCAAAAATGGAACATTGTTTTTACAACAAAAGCATTGGAACTAATGACTGGTGTAATTTCATTTGGAAATAATTTGCATTTGAGTAATTTGGGAAGGCTTTTTCCCATTCTTAGTTTTGCCAGTGAAAAGTTGCAGGATGAGACGGAAGGAAGTCTATTCTAAAACGTAAGAGTATATAGGAGAAAAGAAGCGAGTATTAAAAGAATGTCTTGAAAATGAGACTTGGAAATGAAACAAATTTTTATTATGTTTCTTATAAATGACAAAATATTTTTCTGACCAAAAAGGAACACCATTCACAAGCATATTTATTTTGCTGAATAGGTGCTTAATTTAATTTTTTTTGTTATTGTTGTTAAATCACTCAGTTAATTCAAAGAAATGGTGTATTCAGTGACACTGATTTTTGTCTTCTTCCAACTCTTCCATTAAACTATTCTTTCTTTTTCTAATCTATGTAGAGGTTTTCTGTCATTTTCTCCTTTCTCCTTCACAAATACTGCTTCACTGTCCTTTCTCATTTCTTTTGTTAGAAGTAAATGGCATGCTCTGTCAGGTAGCTCAACGCTTTCCAGCCTTCTTTTACCATCCCTACTAAAGAATAGATGTATGTATATCACATACGTAATTACAGAAGAGGGACATTAATAATGCACTTGCAGACTGCCTTACATCAACCTTACTGAAAGAAGGAATATTATGCACCATATAACTTTAACATAAGTGTCTGCTGCAGAGTATGTATATCTATATACGTGTACTTTCCTGTGCTCTTCTCCTGTGCTGGAGTTTGTCACACTGTTTTTGCTGTATAGGCTCCGCCTACAATTTTCTGTAAAAGAATGAACCCAAGTGCAAGACTTCTATCTGGTGGTTCTGTTTTTACCTGTAACTTTATAACGGTGTCCTTAACGCTTGCAGTTATCTTTTTTTTCTTCAAGTCTGTACTCAAAGATGCAGGCTTTGGATAAATTGCTCTCCTGCTCCAGACAGAGATCAGTAGTTTTTTTCTTGCTTTCAGCTGCAAAATCTAAGCAGTCCACCACAAGATACCTCACTGGGCATTGTGTTGAAGCCAGCATAAGTATTCAGACCACAGTAAGTTCAATCCTGGTGTCCCCGAAGTCTGTGACAGAGGTTTCAGTGCCTGTGTGTAGTCAGGCTCTCATTCGTTTTCTCAAGGTCATAAGGAAGGATGAATTAAAGCTAATATTAAAGGTGTTCAATATTTGCAAAATACTGTTACTGTTACAGAGGATATTTTGTAGAGAAAGGCTTCTGGAATGAGAGCATTTGTATCTATTATATACAGAAGAGCTGCACTACCTAGGAGCAGAGCAGTTTTTCTGGGTGCTTCACTCTGGAAGTCTACTGAGACTGAACAAAGATGAAAAGCCACAGGAGTTAAAGTTTTCTGCTTTCTGCAGAAGGATGCACGTGATGTCGGAGGAGCTCTGCAGAGAGCAGACCTGGGTATTTCTAAGGTAAGACTTCAGGGAAGACAATGTTGGAGAAGGCTCAAAATGATACGCTTATGGTTTTGTTTTAGAGGAAGTTAAGAAAGTCACTTTCTCACAGCCATAACCCCTTATTTCCCTTTGCTGTTTTGTGCTATGCAGTTGTGTTAAAGGCTGCCACTCCCCGATAGAATGACAGCTTAAGAGTCACTCTAGATTTAAAGCTGTGTAGCAGATACCAGAATCTGATGTTAGACATAATCTGATACAACTTTAGCAGAAGTTACTTTAATATAATAAGCATTTGCCAATATATAGCATATAGCAAATCTAATGGCATGAATTGTATGAGTATACTTTATTTGAGTGAGATTGTGATATCAGTGGAATTGCTTGAATATGGAAGAGACTGATGCTCAGATCCTGTATTATGCACATGTTGGTGGCACTTGCGTTATTAAAGGATGCAGAAACTACCAGGGAGGTACAAGTGAACGTTATTACAGCTACGAGAGGTTTCAGAGTATGAATTCTTCAATGTAGTAAAGCTTCTTGGAGGATTCTGGGGGGTGTGCCCATAATTGCCCTTAATTTCAGAGTAGATCTTTAGATGCACAGTGGTAGAAATGCAGTATTTTGCATCCATCTGGTGGTGATAATGCAACTAATAGTGTTTTGATAATGTCATCTGTGATAAGGTAATCACATGATGAAAAAAAAAAGTCTGATTAAATATATAGTACCAATTGCAACTTAAGCAAGCTCAGCCCCATTTCAAGCAAGAAAAGGCTGATCATTTGAGCCTCTTATGCATCTCTCCCTTTTGAAGAAGAAAAAAAAAAAAGCCTGAATCCATAGTTCAGGACACTTATTGACCTTGGTTATAGTACCGTGAATTTGGAGTGAGTGTGTTGGAATCAGTGTGGATTTATGATAGCCTAATTAATGACATAGTATATAGCCTTTGCATCTATGAAAATGATACATATATTGCCTCATACCATGCGACATTAAGTGGTGCACTGTGATCCTAAATAAGATAAAGTTCAGGAGGAATCAGACAATGTACAATGAATGCTAATTTTATGGCACTTATACCATTTGCTGTAATAAATTGCATGTTTTATTGACAGGTATATCTTATTAATTATATTTAATAGTAGCACAACATAATACTGTGAAGTACGGAATTAATTTTAAAACTTTTCTTTTGCTTCTTTTGATGCTATGTTCATGAATATAGTTAAAGTAGCTGGAGACAGTCTCTCCAATCCTTTCTGCCAGAGAGTGTTTCCAATGGAGGTATTCATAAAGTAATACAGTAAGTATGAAGCTGGCAGAATCCAGCTGTACAGAAAGAGCTTAATTTAATACATCCAGGAAGGCAGGTGGTTATTTCACTTATGTCATGCAAATAATGGGCAACAGGTTGTTGCAGAAAACTTGGACCATTACAGGAGGAAAATAATTTAGGTTGTTTAGAGCTGCTCATACAAGAAGAAAAAGGATTTGGCTTACAAAAACCTGCATTGTTTTGTATTGTGAAATATTTTGCAAGTTCAAAGATTTTACCTGAATATATTTTATTACCTATACAGATTTTTTTATGCTTTCTATGAAGTTAAAACTGGGCAGAATATGTTAAGTCTATTTTAATATCGTGGATGCTTCCTCTGTTCTGTGGTCTCTGCAGATTGCAGTACACTGTGAAAACTACTAGTGTCAAGTGGTGCTTTTTTATGAAATTTGCTACTTGGAAATGTTACCTTGTTTTAAAAATACTGTTTAGACACTTGCCTCTTAATATTATATTGCAATATGTTTTAAGAGAACTTTACTGAAATAAATAAAACAGTAAGTCTTTATTGGCATTTTTGTTCTGTTCTGAGGAAGACTAATTACAACTGTTGCGATTTTTACCACTGTCTCTTGGGGCCAGGATTTCACAGATGTTATCTGAATGAGTTACTTGTGTTTGCTGAAGTTGCACTAAACAAGAACAGTAATAGTAGACATTTCTAGAGATCATCTAGTCTACCTGTTTACTGTTCCCATTGTCATAACTGTAGATCTGAGAAGATGA
The DNA here is from genome assembly GCA_013400535.1 of Scopus umbretta. Lineage (NCBI taxonomy): Eukaryota > Metazoa > Chordata > Aves > Pelecaniformes > Scopidae > Scopus > Scopus umbretta. The sequence goes on along the minus strand of VZTL01071849.1, from coordinate 59,368 downwards.
AAATTGCATTTGATGCTACTATACTAATAAACATTTGTGTCAAAAGAGCAGTACAGTTTACCTGGGTCATTGCTACCACCCTAGTAATACAGAGAAGAAAAACGAGAATACATTTGTTTAAAAGAAGAAATTCGTCCTGCCGTGGTGCTTGATAGGCTCTCTGTCATATGTGGAAACTTTGACAGTGTTGTGGGGGGTCCTGATGAGACCTTTGCAGAGCTCTGCTTTTGTTGGGGTCTGTGCAAGTTAAAGCTCATGTGTTCTCAGTACAAACTCTTCACGATTATTTTAAATTATACAGCTGTCCTTTTTGGAGATGGTATTGTTTATTAGAGCTGAATGAAAGAGAGGTGCTGTCAAATGACCTCCATTTAGAAATAATTTTGAAACAGACTCCTTCAAAAAGTAATTTGAGACCAAATTGGTATTTATTTCAGCCTTTTCCATTAAAAGCAAAAAAATGAAATTTTATGTGATCTGTTTTTCACCAATTGCATTTGTACTGATTTGATGGGCTCAAAGAAATAATTCCTGCAAGAAGGGGATTACGGACGTCATTAACATAGCCTAATTAGCCAAGGATGAAATTCAGAGGAAGGAGAAAAGAGGTATTTGTGAAATACTGGTGAAAACAGAACCATCCTCCTCCAGGCTGGATCCAAAACTGCCCCTTCTCTTCTGGCCTTCAGGGGCTGATACGGTTTATGCCCTTTCCATAACAGCCCAAGCTGTCCTGATCTTTGATGGCTGCATACAAAGGTGCTCTCAGGTTCATCTTATGTTTTTCTTCAGGGGTCTGACGTTCACTTGCACAACATCCATATATATGTGTCTAGGAGTACGCTGTGCGACCAAGCCTGGTGCCCCTTCCTCTGCCTGGGAGGTTTGCCTTAAAATAAGGCTCAGAAGATACTAACTGTGGTAGTGGCAGTGCGTGTGCTGCCGCGGTAGTGCTGCCTGACAGAAACAGGTAGTGAGGGGGCCTCAAAATAGCTTTGTTGCCAACATACTGGACTTTAGCACCTCTATATCTATACATGTACACATGTCTTTCACTGTCTGGCTCTGGACGTATGAAAGCCAAATGACTGCAAAAGAGGGATCCAAGATGCTCTTGTTTGCATTAAATAATTGAATTGTTATTGCTGAAACAGAGTTTCTTGGCCAGCTGCAGTTTGTGTAGCTTGCTTCAGTCCTTCCTTGGAGTTCTCCAGGCATGTTGTGACCTGCAGGATTGCATCTTTTGTTTATAGGCTCTTCAGAAAAGAAACCAACAGCTCTCCAGACAGTCTAGTGCAATTTTGTTAAATGGCATCTCTTGAAAGTAGTCTTAAAAGGCTGGATGTAATTTCCTTGCTAGAAGGGTGTTAATGCCTGGCTTTAGCAGAAGCGTGAAGTAAACTCTGTCGTGTTAAAACAGATATATATATCCTTGGGTTAAATAGCATTGTCTCTAAAAGAAGAACTGTGGAAAAAGGATTTTCAAAAGTTTCTACGTCTTCTTATGAAAACAATTTCTCCAACTTTCCCCTTTGCCATTTTTCCACGGGAAAGGTAGACAAAGGAAAATAAGAAAGTGAAGGTAGGGGGAATGAAGATAGAAGGGAAGAAAAGTAGGAGAAGGAAAAAACAATCTCCAGTGTTTAGGTAATTTAATGTATGAGAATTTAAACTAGTTTTCTTCAGAATTTCTGAAATAATTTCTTGTTTTTTCAGCCAGTCATAATTAAAAATTTGTTCAACTGAAAATGATGTCTGTCACATTTGACTTCATTTCTGTCTCTTCATCAAAGCACTTCCCACCCACTTCCCTACCAAAGTTGGGTAATTGGGTTAATTAAGTGCCAACTTATGTTGGGAAACCTCTGGATACGCTTGTGGGTTTTGGCATGCAAAGCTCAGTTTTCATCATTACCTCTTAACTGTTTATATTGTGTACTGCTTCTCATTAGATAAATTAGCCTTCTCTGAGCTCCATGTTATCATCACTTCACTGCTAATGGTACCTAATGTTGCTCATTTAAGTCTCCTTTGGGTATTTTTCTATTATACTGCAGTCAATAATATAGCCATGTACTAAGTGTCTTCAGGACCTCTGTACACGTGGGATGTTGATGGAGCGTTCTTGTCACAGTTAGTTTTTCCTGACTTGCTTCATTGTTTTAAATCATAAGTTGAAATCGGTTCAAGAGTCCGTATGATAGATACAGGCTTTCAAAGCAAATGTGACCTGGTGAGTGATTTAGACTGGTAATCACATCTGAGTTGCATGATTTAAGCCTTCTCTTGCAGCGTATAAAAAACTTCTGAGACTATTCAGAGATTAAATGCAGGTGTCTTGAGTAAAAAGCTGGAGACGCTTTGCATCAAACTCAAATAAAAGCCTTATACTCCACTTAGAAGGTCAAAAAAGTAAAAAGATTTAGTATATACTGTAAAATATGCTGTTTGTTGAAGAAGTACATTCGTTGGTTTTATTAGGAGAGGAAAATGAAAATGTGTGCTTTATGCCAAGTAGGGAAGACAAATTGCTTAAGATGCCTTTATGCCTGAAAATGCTCTGTACTTCACTTCTTCTTGAACACGTACTTAGATTTGTTTAAACCTTTGCTTCAAACTACTGCCATATCAAGGACTTAATACAGGCTTGATTCATGCTAGAACCTCTTTGAGGATATTTTTCCCCCTGTATGCCAGAGAAACATAATACATTTCAAAAACATCTGATCAATTCTTGGGAAATAGTGTCCAATACTGCAAGTCTCCTGAGAGATGTAAGCCCCATGATCCTGGCTGAGGCAGCAGTTGTTATCCACAGCTGCTTCAGCCTCCTGAAGCCCTTGTCCCAAGGTGACCAAGCTTTCCCCCACCTTTTGGTGTTACTAGAGGGGTGCAGCGACAGCTATCTTGTCTTGGAAGCTGCAAATACTTGTTTTGGATCAGCCATGACTGTTTTTTTCCTCTGATTTCAGCTATTCTGCTTTCCACCCTCCTCATGGTTAGCCACGAGGCTGAAAATCCACCATTCCAACATCTCCACCCCTGACATGCACCTTTACTTCTGCTCTCTCGTGTTTTGTTGTGTGACTGTGGTTTGAATCATGATTTTGTTATCTGTAGGCTTCCCTCATACTTGTCTGTGAAGCACCACATACACTTAAGCACCACATACCTCTGAGAGGCTTAGACATGTGCATAACCAGACATGTTTTATCCCATTTGGACCTGCCTACGCTCTTGGGAGACCAGGGTAGTGGCATTCTGCAGGAATGGTGGGAGCAGCATTGGTGAAGAGCACAAGATAGTTAAAGCACGCAAAACCCCTCCACTGGTCAAGACTGAGTTTTGATCTTCTGTGTCTTGACTGTCCTCAGAAGTTCCTTTCTTTGGTTAAAAAAGGAGGTAAAAACTCTTACAATGCTGAGAACAAATATCTATTTTTCTCTGCCCAGCTTTTCTCCCTGTTACTTTTGTATCTCAAACTGAGGCAGCAAATAGTCCGCTTTCCTTTTGTACAGTGTCACTGTGCTTCATGCTGCAAGGTTTGAGAATGTTTTGACAAACCTGATCCTGTCAACCTGCTGTGAGCCTTGAAGAACCACTTCATAGCCAGAATAAGTAAGCCAAAGCCCAAAGTGAAATGGGGAAAAATCAAGTGCACGATTTTAGGTTATCCATCCTCATCATACAGCTCTGCATACAGTAACTTTTTATGGAAATTATATTTGGTAAAGTAAGCCATAAAGGTCAATCCAGAGCCTACAATGTGCTTGCTACTGTGACAAAGCATGCAGTCATTTCTCTTTTATTCCATAGCTTGGGGTAAGATTCAGAGTGGACTTTGGTGCACCATTCACCCATAGGCTCTGTTCTCAGTGGCACTTTTCATTTTCTCAGTTCCTGCTTCAGAAAGTATATAAATTCACTAACAGATTCCCATGGGTCTGCTTTTCATACCTAGAGGTGACCTGTTTCTGTAACAGTGCTCTTGCAGCATTTCACACCTCTTGGTACCATCCCTTGCCCTAAGTAAGGCTGTTGAAACATTGATGTCCTTGAAAACTTCTTTCAGGCCTATGTCCATGCACGTGCCCTTGAGAATTCACTTACATCCTGGGAGAAGAGTGCATACCTCTCATTCCTTACCTTTTCAGTTGCCCCCATAGTCAACTAAATAGAAAAGATCTGCTTTCATCCAGTCTTCCTGGCACTCGATTTCCAGAGGCCAAAGCGCAAAGCAGTGTTTCCTATTCTGCATACAAGATGTTGATAAATACCTACAATATTATTGGTGTGCTACTAATAAAATGTATTTCACAATTGATAATCTTTATCCTCAAGGTAATCCAAATCATGAAATACTTCAGCTGATTTGGTTATGACTATAAGTTTAATACTTCAAAAGTCCTAATACTAATGTTAATATCCTGACTAATAAGAAATACAAGTTCTTTAAGATTTGCAATACATGGTTAGGAAATGGATGTTTTAGCTCATGGTCACAAACACCTTTTATAAAAGCTATTGTGGTGAAGACTATCATAAAGAAGCTTTTTCTCCCAACCCCACTTATTTAGATGTGGTCTCTGGGATTATGGCAGCTACATCATGTAGAACAGTTTATGGCTTTTTTGAAGTTATGCCAGCAGCCATTTTTTTTTTTTCCTAGTTGCTTTTAGAGCCATCAAAATGCACAATTGGATTAAAATTTTCTTTCTACCAGGCTGCTCTGCTCCACATAGCTCATCTGGTATAAATCTGGCCGCATTATCACATTCTGAGCTGGATTTATAAACAGTAAGAGTTCCAGTGGGCAAAATAAATGGAACAATCCTTGATACTAGGTAACAGTGGTTGGACAATTAGTTCACATGAAATGTCCCTTAGTAAAGTCTCTTCAAGTTATCTTTATGTGATGAAGAAAATATTAAATGCTGACCTTGATGCTGAAAGCATTGTATAAACAGTATTGGTATGTGTAAGTGTGAAAGTGTAAGTCCTGATAGTAATGGGAATACTCCTGCACAACAAATGTGACTGATGGTTAGGATCAGGGGGACTTGAGCTGTAAATGCTAGCATTTTATTTACATAAGGCAAATGTGGGAGCTGTATAATGCTCAATGACAGGCCTGTGACCCTTGATCTGTTGACGTGACACTGTTGTTTGCCAAAAGGCACCTAAGTGTTAAAGCACTTTCTGTAACTTTGCCTACGGACACAAGGGATAATGAATTTGGCCAGCTCTGCAGACAGTATTTAAATCACAATGCAGGTATCAAAGCCTTTGCAGCTTTGCTTCTGTCCAAGCTGGGCACAATATTTTTTGACCAGAAACAGGTCAGAGAGTATGTGGAAATGCCAAGTGAACAGGCCAGGCTGGCTCTGCGAGAGGGACCCCTTGCTGAAGCTCAGGAGTCAGCGTGACGGAGCAACCCGCTGCAGCCTGGCCCTTGCAGGAGTATATGGGACCTGACCAGCCTCTGGGATATGTTAAGCTTTAGGTATGGCTGGGGTGTGTTGAGGCTATGTTGCTGTTGCCGATTGCCGATTGTGTTGAGGCTATTTTGCTGTATTTGTTGCCGATTGCTGTACTCCTAAGGGTAAGTAATGCTTTGTTTGGAAGGTTGCCCGTATTCAGTGCTGTATCTAACTGCAACTTAAGGGAAATTTGTTCCAGGAGCCCAACCTGGTTTGAATATCTGAGCAAAATGCCTAGAATTTAAAGATGCTGTAGCATGAACATCTTCCTGAAGTGGGTTGAGTTTTCACAAGGCAGTAGGGGCACAGGACACATCACTTGACAATAGAGAGACTTAGGCAGGAACTGTAACATATACCCTTAATTTTTGTACTGTAAAAATGCCACTCTAGTGGGTTCCATGTGGCATGCTAAACTATGCAAGTATCCCATCTAAGGTCTGTATTAGGGATGGGCGTGATCTTGTGGGTAGTCCTCTATCGATAAATAAAAACTGGTTCTGACATAACTCAAAGACGACCATTCATTCTGCCTGTGCTGTAGTTCACCACTCCTGTGGCATGTACTACATACCACAGTGCCTCCCAGGAAACCAGCAGATAAAAATTCACTGGACTTGACTCTGACAGCAAGTGTTGAGGGCTCCTAGTCACATGCACCTAAATGTATGGAGTGAAACATGTGAACTCTCTCATGCAATCATTATTTCCAGCTATCTAAAAGATCCACATGGATCTTCTCTCTTCTAATAAATAACCACTTTGAAATAAGTATTTGAATTACAGGATTTTGGGTGAATTGAAAATCCTTATTTCAGTAGCACTACTGTTACTGACAAGCTGCATCACAGAGGTCTGGATCCTTGTTTCAAGTGACAGCTACTTAACCTGTATTCAAGCTCTCAGTCCAGACTTCAAAATTAAAATACCCTTACTGATCACCAAAGTAGCTCTGTAGCCCTGTAAACAACAGTGTCTTAGGAGCTGGGCAGTAGGAATGACTGTTTCTACACCAGGAGGGCGAGTAGCTATACATGAGTGGGACCTTGCAAAAAGTAACAACCCCTCCCCAAAACGCCCGGTGCCTCCATTCAAAAGCAGAAACTCATGCACCCGACACTGTTTCCTCTGCCGCAGTGGCCCCAGCCCACATGCCTCCAGCTTTCATGTCCTTGCAGCCAGCCAGGTGGAGGGGAAAGCCAAGCTGGGCACTGCCCAGAGCGTGTGGCCACGCAGTGCAGTTCCCTGTAGGTCAGGGAAGACTGTGGATGGGGGCTGCAGCAGCCTACTGAGAAACAGAAGCAGGAAAGAAGTCTTCTGATTTCAGGGCCTCCAAGTGCTGATAGTGTTCACATTGCCCCGGAGGTGTTTCTGTGCCCATCAAGGCTGCCAGTAGCAGGTTTGATTACTAGAGAGGACCTTTTTCTTTCCAGTGAAAGGGGGAAGGTCTTACTTATGCTTGCCTTGACTTAGCAGTCAGTCATAAAAGTGGCAATGACAGTTAGCAGGTAAGGGCAGTAAAAAGGGAGGTCTCCAACCCTGGGGAGGTTTTCACAAATGGCTGCTCACTAAGTTGGAGGTGTTGTTGGCTTGGAAACAGATTGGCTCATCAGATGAATGTAGGTAACACTACAGAGAGATGATAGAGAAATTACTGTAGGCATAGTTGAGGTAGTTACAACAATCTCTTTATGTACTGTTGGCATCTTTTACCTTCATAGTTAACTCATTTTTCTTTAAAAGAGACCTTCAGAGACCAGGAAGTGAGGGATGACTGAGCTCTTTGGGCACAAAGAAAAGGATGTCTTTTGATTTTGGTGCCATACATTAAACAGCTGTGTTTGCGACAAGTCTTTGCCCCAGTTTGCTTTGTTACAAGTTACATGGGCTTCTGATTTGCAATCAGTTCATCATAGATTTTCATTTTAGTCCTTGCTCTTACAAATTTTTGTCTTTTCTGTCTTCTTAAATGAGTCACAATATATTCGCTGATATTCACTGTAACCATTTGTTAGAAATTTCTGTACAGATTTAGATGAGTGGCAATGGAATGTTAAACCCCCATACACACTCATTTTCAAAAGGAGAGGAATACACAGTCTGTAGTTTGCATTGTACAACCTTTTGAGCAACACAGATTTTGTTATATTTCTCCTCTCATATTTCTGAATGATCAAATAATTGTAAAAATAAATGTTATGTTTTCTTTTGGGCTTGAGTCTGTTTCTAAATGTGAACATCCATACTGAGGTTAACACTGAAGTCTTCAAAGACTGAATTAATCTGACATAAGAAAATACTCAAGACACAGAGGATATAAGAAGGAAAACAGAGGACACAGTCAGCCTGTTCCCTCAATTTCTGTGGATTCCAGCTAAACCCTCAACCTCATTTGATACAACAGCATGTGTTGGTCTGCTTTATTAGAAAGAAAAAGCATGTGTGTGGGAAGAAATCTGGGAATTTCTATACCACAGGCCTTGAAAATGTTTTGGGGCTTAAACTTTCACAGCAGAAGTACTTTAAAGTGTTTTTAAAAGCAAATTACATGAGATTCTGTTCTCTTGACACTTATTTATTTTTATTTGTCTTTTTGTTCATATTTTAAATTTGAGAAAAATCTGAGAAAAATATTTCTCATGGGCAGATGAAGAAGTTCCTTAAATAAAAGTGGACAGTAGACATCTTCAAAGGTCGTTTTAGGACACAGGTATTTTACCTTTTTGAGGACTATTGAAGTCAGGTCTGTATTAATAATGAGAAAACTGTTGTCTTCAACAATCTAAGTGAATTAATGCTCAGTTACCTATTTGTCCAGACCAGACAGTCTAAAAGGAAATGGTACTTTTGACAAATTAACCAAAGACTGGCAGAACAGGACATGCCATTCCTCCTTTGCATAGCTCATGTTGTGTGATTGAGACACAGCTTAGAGAACTCCCCTGTTTTGAAGAAAGGATGTTACCAAGCTTTTGAAACAGGTTTTCGGAACAGGCTCTGACACACAGAGCTCATAACAGCAACTCTGAACCCATCGTACATCCTGAAATCACTACGGACTACTCTGTTCACCATGGACAATTATTTAGCTTTTTCTGGTGCTCTTGCTACTTATCTCCAGATTTCTTAAACGGGACTGAAAGCCTATTACCACGGCCTGTGTTTTCAGTATATTAGCTGTCATCCACAGCTTACCCCAAGAGCCCTGCACTGTTTCTTCTTCACTAGGAATCTGAAAAATGCATGTGTCAGCATAGCAATTTCTACTATAAGAATAATCACAAATAATGATTGTTCTAATTGTTTCTTTGTTCTAATAAGAACAAAGTTGGCTGAGCATGTGATAGAATAGAAAAGAGAATGAAAATAACGGGCAAGGAAAATACAGCCTGAGCATTGGGTAGCATATTACGTGGTCTAGTGGGCCATTCCTTCAACTTCCCTAAACAGAGAAGACCTCCCATCCTTTCTTCTCAGACTGCAGAGTCCCAAACCTCATCCACATTTCCCTGCTACATTCAGGGAAGAAAGTGTCACATATCCTTGGAAATTAATCTGGTGCCATTCCCTGGCAATTGTCTGGTGGCCGGTACCAAGACGTTTGTTACCTTTGTTACCTTTATGCTCTTCTCTAGTAGTTTGTTGTTGACCCATATGAAAGTCACAACACTGGCTGGATGACAAGTACAACTGCTGTGTTCCTGTATAGTTTTCAGGGGTCTGACCACAGGGTGCTGGTGTGACTGGGCAGGTGCTCAATCTATTTGCTTTCGCTCCTTTAAAAATGGGATAGAGTGCCACTATACTACAGGGGTGTTATGAGGGTAAAATTCATTATTAAGGACTGTGAGATATTCAGATGCAGTGGCAATGAGGCTATATGGATGTCTGGAGTATGTGCTTCACTGCACATCTGAAGCAAAACACGTCTGTTTCCTTGACAACCCCTGTGCATCTGTACCATTGTAGCTGCTCTCCACTGTATGTGGAAATATCAAGCATCATTACTGAAGATTGCTCACATTTTGCTTCATTCATATTCTGCTATTAAAAAAATTCTGTTTGTTGCATTGACAGTGTGCTGCTCTGAATGGTGCAGGCCTATTCATCCCTGTTCCTTCTTCTTTTCCTCCCTCTCCCTCCCCAGGGGTGCAGTCACCCTTTTTCTCTACCATCAGGATCCATGCTCACCCTTTCAGGAGGCCAATTCCAGTTGACTGGTAGCGAACTAACCTCATGCAAAAATTAAATAAAGGAATCGTTTTCTGCTGAGCTGCCTTTCAGAGGGGTCAGACTGGCATTTGGTGCTGTGAGGATAGCAGAGGCCAAGCAAGAGCAAAGAGAGGCAGGAGAGGGGGGAGCCATGGAGAGGAAGCTCAGCTTAGCCCTCCTCTTGGCCTACAGCAGAACTCTCAGGGTCACCCCACCAAAGGTGGGAAGCAGCAGCACTTCTCTAAGCAGTGCACAAATGTGGTAATACAGAAATGCATCATGTCCATGCCCATGCATTGCCCTTGAGAAAATTAAACCAACATGAACTTTCTGAAACAACAATTAGTGCTGCCATCTGTTACTGTCAGCAGATGTATGTGATAACCTTGTGTTTGCTTCCTTGGAAAGAGCTGTGTGTGTTTCACTTATGTTACCCATAAATGTTTTCCTTTTAGCAATGTAGAGATATGTGATACTATCTAACAGCTTTATCCTGACATGTGTCACGGTTGTATGAATGCCTTTACATAACACAATATCAAAGAGATCTTCTGCAGTTCTGAGCCACACGCGGTCACTGTTTCTAGGCAGGTGACAGTTTATAGCCCACAGAAGGCCAAGGACTGCTCATAAGAGAAAGTGCTCAGCACAGCGCATAAATCTAGTGCAGCCTCATCCTCTTAATGCAGCCAGTATCTTTGTCCTCCTTTGAACTCCCACATGTTAAGATAGAATCATAGAATCATAGAATCATAGAATCATAGAATTGTTAAGGTTGGAAAAGACCTCTGAGATCATCTAGTCCAACCATCAATC
>VZTL01071849.1:0-48737 GCA_013400535.1 Scopus umbretta | reverse complement strand
GCCGGGCAGCTCTCCAGCCACTCTTCCCCAAGCCTGTAGCGTTGCATGGGGTTGTTATGACCAAAGTGCAGGACTCGGCACTTGGCCTTGTTGAACCTCATACAGTTGGCCTCGGCCCATCGATCCAGCCTGTCCAGATCCCTCTGCAGAGCCTTCCTGCCCTCAAGCAGATCGACACTCCCGCCCAGCTTGGTGTCATCTGCAAACTTACTGAGGGCGCACTCAATCCCCTCATCCAGGTCATTGATAAAGACATTAAACAAGGCTGGCCCCAGTACTAAGCCCTAAGGAACACCGCTTGTCACCGGCCGCCAACTGGATTGAACTCCATTCACCACCACTCTCTGGGCATGGCCATTCAGCCAGTTTCTAACCCAGCGAAGGGTGCACCCATCCACACCATGAGCCGCCAGCTTCTCTAGGAGAATGCTGTGGGAGACACTGTCAAAGGCCTTACTAAAGTCGAGGTAGCTTTAGTGCAGAGACCTCCATCCATTATCTAAAAGCTGGAATGTGAATAGATGTAAAAGGAAGGAGAATCTTGCTTATTTTTGGCAAGCACTGAAGGCAGGTCAAGGAGACATTAGTCTGTGAGATCTAGGAAGATTATCCTAATACTTCCTCCTTATACCACGTTCTGCCTCTTTCAAGTTCATACATCTCCTTTTGCCTACTAAAAACTGTTTCTTGGAGTAGTATTTGTTGCAAATTAAGGCATAAGGAATTGCTCTACAGTATTCTGGGAGATGATTTTCCATTTTAAAATCAATGCTAATTAAGTGTATGTACTTTAATGTTACCATAAATTGGTTCCAAATTTACATGCTACAATACCTTACAAAACATCATTTTCCTTGATTCTAATGACATCTTCCCTCAGTGTGTTTTGTGCAAGTTAATTAATTCAGTGCCTTTGTTTTTACATAAACATAAACATACACACACAGTATCTACATGTGAAGTGGAGAAAAAAAAAATGGGGATTTAGGTTTTTTTTGGAGCAGATGTGGTTTGAAATTCCCCTTAGGTATAGGACCCCACTGAAACAAAATCTTCTAAAACATCCTAAGTAGGCTGTTGGGAAAAATGACAAATCTCCTTAAGTGTGTTTGTAAGAAAGCACTGACACAGATGTCTAATTCCAGGACAGGGCTCAGGGTTGCTAATCCAAACTGAAAATAGTCACTTTCTGCAGCTTTCCTGTAGGAGTAACAATTCCTGGAAAAGATCGAACTTCTCTCCTCCCTGTTTTTACTGACTGTTTCATGCAGATCTTCAGGCATACTGACTTTTGTTAGGGATGTTCAATTTCTCTGAAAATTATGAAGGGACTTGGAGCATTTTCATGCCTAGCAGGTATTTTAAACAGCTGAGCATGGACACAGCAACAGAGCTGCTCTATAGGAAACGTAGAGAACGGCAAAATGTTCTTTGCATTTGATGTAGGTACTGGGAAAACATTGGCTATGTGACAAAGAGATCTTATGGTACACATGTTTACTTTAATGAAGGGCAGGGTAGGAGAACATATATATATATATATATATACATATCTACAGACAAAAATATACTCCAGAAATATGGGAACCATATGGGGAAACACATTTCCCCTGTACTGGGAAAAAGACTCAAGTGTGACAGAGACCTCAGTGAAAATAAAATTCAGGATTCAGTAGGCACTTCTGCAAGGGATTAACGAAGCAAATGTGGAATTGCCTCTAACAGGAAACAGAGTCCTAAATTCAATACAAACCAATTAGCCCATTATATTTGGGTCATGGCAAAACTGTGAGAAGCAGGGAAGCACGCCCCTTCATATAATAGTTTTCTGTAGCTGTGCACCACGTTTCACACTGGTTGGACTTCTAGATTACCTCCAATCAATAAAAAACCCAGGACTCTCCACTGTGCAGTGCCTAATGGACTGCATTTCTGTAGGGAATCAAGTCAAACCTGTGTGCTCGCTTCAGTGGGAGAGCTGGTTTAAGAAGCTCCTTCCTTTCTTCATAAAAACCATGAACAAGTGTTGCAATGCTATGCTGAAATTTGCTGCCTTGAAGTTGTGAAGTTATGGCTGGTTTTGAGGCCATGCTGTAAACCAGGTCACTGAAATGTTTAAATAGTCACCAGAGGCTCCAGAGCAGATATTTCTGAAGCCAACTTTGTCATCACAGCCAGCACTGCATAATAAATGTTGTAGCTGAGTGCAAGTCCATGAAAGAAACATGGAAATCCATGAAAGAACATGAAGAATGAAGAATGTAGAATGCAGCCTACCTAGGTAGGCTTCTAGGTATGCCTTCTAGGTGTATGATAAACAGCTACTGGCCACAGCCATAAAGAGGAAATCATCCAGACCTCAGTTTAGTTATTTACAGCACATCTCATCACACCACATTATTGCCAGCAACAGATTTGTTAGCAACGTGCAGTTGTTTTGCAATTTTGTCTTGAATTTGAGAACTGTTGGTGGGAAAAACCCTATGTGATTGTCCTCAGGATGCTCTTTTTTGGCTATCCCTGAATGAAATGGTTCCATTTTATTAAAAAGGCTTATTTCAATTTGTTTAAAATTAAGAAGAACCAGCAACCTTAAAATTCCCTTACATCTAAAAAGGTGTTTCATTTCATCCCGGCTCATTCCCACCATTCTGCTGATAGACTTTGACAACCATTTGGAGAAGGAGGGGCTTAAAACCAGATGTAAAATCCCTCTTGTGTGGAGATCAGCAATCCTTCTTTCAGAAAACTGCCTTCTTGCAAATCCAGCAGTGATCTTTAATACATTGACTTATACTTCTGACCTATGATTTCAGCATCTTCTAAATAATAATCTGGAATAGCCACCTTCTTGTTGGCTGACCTCAAATGCTTCTGTAGGATTAAGGAATGTAGTGATAGCATCCAGACCTCTGTTTCTGCAGGCAGCTCTGCCAAGGTACTAGAAATGAACACAGAAAGCAGCTCTGGGACACTCTCACTTGAACTCCTGTCCCTACAAACAGATCTGGAGGAGCACAGAAGTAAAAAAATCTCTATCATTCTTCAGAGCAGGAATCACTTGGTACAAACTCAGTGAGGGTATGCCGTAAGACATAATCTGCAATCTCTGGGTATGGACATTACCCTGGACCAGGATGAGCTGCTTGATACCAAGAACATGGGGACTCTGTATTGCTCACTAGCAGTCCATAACACCCTACACCTCAGAGGACTTTTGGTCTGCTTTAATTTAAACAAACTATACGGTCCATGACAGCTCAGTGTTAGAAGGCTGCAAAGGTGACTTAAATCTCATGCGTCTGTGTGCTTCACAGTATTTTCCCCTTTTCTTGCCTGCTGTGCTTGCGGGTTAATGATTATAATTACTTTTAATAGATGCAATCATGTAGTGGTAATGCAAGTCCTTTGCTGCTGCTGGTGCTGCAAAACTCTGTGTCTCAAAGAGATTTTAGTGGGTATGATGGAGGCAAGGTATGGGCTATTCAGGTTACTCTCTGTGAGTGTGCCCAATGACAATGTTGCGTCATCACAGGCACATTGAGAATGGAAATTTAATCATGTACCAAGAGGTATTGCCTTCAGGCTCTATTTTCCTTAAGTTCATATTCTTTTCAAGTGACTGTCAAGAGTTATAATCCATCAGTTTGAAAAATATTACTCCTTTGAGTCTATCCTTAAAGAGGACTTATCCGTTCCAGCAGGCTGAAAGAGTTTAACATCATTGGCTGCTCTATTCCTGGATCACCACGTGTGTGTAATTGCCTGGAATCCCAGGCTTTCCCATCTGCTTTCACTAAAGGACAGTACTTTCCTGCCTTAAAGAGATTAAAAACAGACCTTGTGCTTTTTTAGGCTGTGACCATCAGGCATCAGAATGAGAGGACACTAAAATTTTGTTTGAAACAAATTAAGTGTAACAGGAGCTGTCTTGGGGAGAGTTGCAGTGTCTATGTGTATTTAACACATAAATGATGCTTTATGCTTCACCAAAGCCAAAAATATCCATAGCATTTGCACTGTGTGAAAGTGCCTCTGAAGGGGTACCCTAAAAACTTGATGGGGGTGGGGGGTAAATCTTCATTTTCTGGTTTAAGAATAAGGACTGAGCTTTCCTGGGGACCAGACTAAAAATATACAGTTATGAAGAATTTCTGTTAGGGTGTTTCTTCAATTCATTTGTCTAAAATTGACATAGAACAATAAGGAGGCTAAATGCCCAGTCAGGTAGAGTCCCTACCAATACAGGACATGACATTTCACAGGCACACACTCTGTGTGTGTGGCAACAGGAGAGAAAGCAAAACACACATAACAAATACTAGCCGTGTCACTCGATGCACCACTGGAAGATGTTCAGATTCTGTGGCATTGTAAGAATGCACAGAAAACAGCATATACTTTTAACTCTTCTGGGTTTTTATCACAGAAGTTACATTTTCTTGTTTTTATGGGTTTGAACTTATCCTCTGTAATCTAATTCTTCTTGACTTCAGATAGAGGCAACAATATCCACTCATCCAGAGAGCCTCTACATTGGGGCACAGATGATACATAAACGAATTACTGAAATCTCTGAGTTTGAAGACTGGAACTGTGGACCAGTCCTGAGTTTCAATCTGTCTTTGCTTCTGACCAGTCCTTTCCAGTCAAACCTCCAGGAGATACACAGGCCTCAAAGACACAGCTGTGTTTTTGCCCACCATTCCACTTGCACGTGCATCTTCTGCTTCCTAAAGCTGCCTCAGGGTATCTTTGTAAAATAGTGGTGATATTCGTGATGGTGACAGTTATATAGACTTTTAAAATATGATGAAAGGTTTGTTTCTATGAAAAAAGGTTTTCATTGTCTTCAATAATCTTTGAAAGACGTGCTAAAACAAATTGGTAATTTAGTCATTCACAAACAAGGTCATGCAACACAAGAAAGCTTAATTCTGCTTCCAACAAAATCAGTGTCAAAGTCCCCACTGACACCACTGGGGTAGAATCTGGCTTTGGGTACTTGATCTTGTGTCTTCTAAAGGCAAGAAGTTTTGCAGTGAATGTAATGAAAGCACAAATAGCTGCTGGAATAGCTGTACAACATCCAGGAACTCAGAAATTCAATACTCCTTGTACTTAGTTAAGAACCAACAAGAAAAAATTTACATGTCATTTGCTCTGCTCAGAATAGAATGAGATGAAATTGTATTTTCTTAAAGTTTTTTTGAAATAATGATTTAAATATAATTATTCAATGGCATTTTAAACATTAGTGATCTGCATTTAATGCAACATTATGGCCTCCCCTTGGGATACACCTACCCTGGAACAGCTCTGGAATTTGCCCTTTCTCATAAACTTTTCTTACCCTACATTCTTCTCACAGGTGAGAATTTCTTGGTGTCCCTCTGACTCCATCTTGCTGTTGAAGAAACACAGGAATGCAAGCAGTGATGCCCTCCTTACATGCACCAGTAACAACTTAGAAGAGGAAAAATCTCAGCCCAAAATATCCTAATAGTGTAATTAAGAATGATTTGCAGTCAATAATCACCTTGGGGTTTTGTGTCGGTTTGGATTGATTTTTTTAATGAGGCAATTACTTGCAAAATTTTCCAAAACAAAAGCCATGAGATTTTCCCCACCTAATTCTTCTTGTTGGTAGAAATGTATCGTTAACTTTGGCAGAGTCTGACTGTGTTCACACTTGCCTTTGCACAGCTACTTGAGCTTCCTGCAGCAGTAGCAGGTAAGATGAGGGTCAGTAACCAGAAATTGGGGTCACTTTTCCAGATATCACATTGCATATCTCAATCACTGGCTCTTTCTGGAATGTCTCATCTAAAGACATTAAAGTTTAGCTGCCTTTTAAAGCAAGGTCACTCAGTTTATCTGGGTTTGATCTCCATCCTGTGGCTTTTTACACAAAGACCCGAATAAGATTTGCTCACAGCTGTTTCTTAGCACATGAGTGGGCTTAGTTTGCTGGGAGGTGACTTGAATATTGACAGAAAGCTGAGACAATGCTGAGTTAGTGCTCCAGTCCAGTGCCTTCTTGATTTAAAGGAGAGGGAACTGAGCCTGAAAAAAGCTACAATATCACGGCATTATTTCTACTGTGGGAATTTTGCATACAAGTTGCAATAAATATGTGCAATTCAGAAAGCAGCGTTTCCTGCTGTTGGATGGGAGGTGTCAGTGTACGAAATAATTGGATTACAAATACAGCAATAGCAATGAAACACTTGTTCGCAGTGTGTGAAACTACAGGGAAAACAGAACTTTCCCTGCTGTGCTGTAATGTTTGACTTTCCCCTTGGGGAAACCCTGAGCCCTGGCCCCTGGTCTCCATGGAGGAGTGCAGAAGGCTCCATAGGGAGCTGCTGCCGCAGCCAGCCAGGAGTGAAGGGCACAGGCAAAGGCAGGGCTGAAATATCTGTCTGACGTGACTCAGAGGCGACCCATGTAGCCAGCTCCTGTTTATTTGCATGCTAGTCCTCAGAGTAGCTGGTATTTTTCACAAAAGTTATATGATGACAAAGCCTTGAAATATAGTCATTTGGTGACATCAGAGCAGTGAGATACGGCTCCTTGCCTTTGCTGTCCAGATGATTTGTGCTTTTCATTACAGCAATATGATAATAAAATCAGACTCCGGAGAAGGAAAATGACAGACAAAAGCAGACGCTTGCCAGTAGCGTGGTATAACAAAGTCCCTTGCTCTGTCTGGAAATATAAGCCTTTTATATGAGTAGAAAGCTACTTAGTTCATTCTCATTAAATTTATTGGTAGGGTGACTTTATATAGGTTTGACACAATGATTTGGTAAAGCTGCACACTGCATTTTTCTAAGTGTCTTTTTTTTTTTTTCAAACACTGAAATGGCCCATCAGGCAATAAACCTGGCTTTAGTGGTCAACTTCAGCAATTAGCGGGAGAAAATTGCCAGAAGATGCTGAGGTCTGCAAAGCAATTCCTTTGCTATTTTTAATCACACCTTTCTGGAGAGACACTGAAAATTTGAGAACATGCTACCAGGGAATTCAAGATCCAGCACTTTTCTCTGTATGTGTTAGGAACTATACTAGGGAAAAAAACCAAACAAAACTAACAAATGTTGCACGATTAAATGGTTTAGGTAGAGGGGAGAGGTTTGACCTTGGTTTAAAGCAGAATAGTAAAATACAGAAATTAAAAACAGGTCAATTTTTTTTCAGTGGAAAAAAGCTGATGTCCAGCTCACAGCAATTTACACATTCATTTGCAGGAAAGATACGGGAGTGAGAATTGTAGTAGGGATAAAACTGCAAGGAGGGTCAGATAGCGCTTGGGAGGGATGTTTAATGAAAGGAGGTATCTTCAGAGGCAGAAACAGAAGATAAGCTCCTTGGGTAAACATTTGTAATGCAAAAATGTAACTACCAGGGCTCAGGAGTCTGCCAGGGGCAGAGTGCCCATGGCTTTATATTGCACATGATAGAAACACACCGTAGTATGGCATTGGTATGAGTTATGGAGGGTGAAGCTGCCTTTGTGCTAAATCTCCTGTAGCTTTTTAAGTGGACAGTAGCAGTTTCACCCTCCACAAGGGAATACTCAGGGGATGGGGACCCAAACCTTTGGGAAAGAGGGTAAAATAAGACCATGGCTTGCTGCAGCATGGCTAGGGCCAACAGAGCTGCTCTAACCCCATGGTGCTCCAGCCCCCACTGGGGTCATGCTCCAGGGAGCAGTGAGATGGTCCGGCCTTGCCTTGCTCCAGCCCTTGGCTCTTCCCACATACTGCTTTTCTCGCTCCACGTCTGCGCCCAAACCTCGAGGGACTGAACCTGCAGCACATCTCGCAGTAGGGCCTGACTTTTCAAAAAATTGTCAAACTGGTATTTTTAGCTCCACATCTGTCACTACACTCTATTCTAGTTGACATGGCATTTTTCAGACTGATTTCAGCAGCTGCCTGATAGCTTTGAAATTATTGACATTTGTTTCAACAGGAAAGCCTGTACTTGTGCGAAGAAATAGCTTTTTTGATTGGTATTCTGAAAAGAGCAGCAGTCCTGATGACCATGTCGGCTGAGGGAGGAAACACACACCTGACCATGGACCACAGCAAGATCTTCTAGAGCTCCCAGAGATTCTGCAGCAGTACCCACAAGAACCTCCGGGATACTCAGAAGCAGTAAGTGAGCTGAGTTAATACTGGATGATTTCTTGCTGAATATTAAAATATCCCACTAAATTTAATGTTCAGCATGTTGTCATTTTAGGACTTAGCAAAGGAAAGCTGGGAGAAATATCAATAGTGTTTTGCTGTAAGGTGGGGTATCTGATCTCATTTAAACAGCCATTTGGACCTTAAGGAAGGCAGAGATTATCCACTTCCTATCTGTAGAAGAATATTAAAGACTATGAAGCACCAGATAGACAATGAGGACTGGTGAGCGCTCCTAACACATTAAGCATTATAGGGCAAATTGGTATACAGAGTGTGCCTGCACATTTTCTGTGGGTGTCAATTACATGCACAAAGTATCTATTCTCATTAGATAATTGTCATTAATAAGTGTCCATCTGAATACACTAATGGCCACATGATTACTCAAGTGTTGAGTTTTGCAAGCAGATTTTGCTTCTGGCTCTTTATCCAAATAAGAAGGAGGAAAAAAAAAATATATAGTAGACTTCTGTTGTAAAGTAGTGGATGAATCTGAAAATAAATATTTCTCATGCACCATTTCTCAATTGTTTAGTTTACAAAGCAGATTAAACAAACTGAAATCTATTAAAAAACCTCCAAAATGTATGTCTGAGAAAGTAATTTCCCATACTAGAATCATATGCAGCCAAATCCTTACCATTTTCTTACAGTTCTGCATGACCACTTCAGAAATATCCTTGTCTTCACTGGGTTTAAAGAACATTATAATGAGTTTAAAACCACCATTTAAAAACTGAACCACATGATTTTTCAGAATTTTAGAACTCGGAGGTTGTTAAAACTACAGGGTTTTTTTCATTGCATCTCTGTGTAGTAAGGCCTCTTGCCTACTGAACATTATGACTAAATGCAGCTGTGTTTATTTTTTTTTTTTAAACTACAACTCTCACAGTAGAAGCTAGACTAAGAACATATAAAACTTTCATTAGACAAAAAAATTCTTGTTCTTGCTTAATTCACACGTAGAAAATGTAGCGGTTTCTTTGTAGTCTTAGCAATGCATAAAGAGGAAGAAATCTATAGCATACTTTTAAGTATTTTCCAAGTTATTTCTATAAAGATATAGAAAAAGTAGCAGATTAGTCACTAGCCATGAAGTGCAGCTGACTTCATGGAGTCTGTGTAAAAGCTAACAATCATTAATGCCTGTTGAATAATAGGGCATACATATATAATCCACTTCTTTGTATACAGAAAGGCACAAGCTAACACAACATGGGCTAATGTGTACTTCAAGGTTTTCATCATCCTGGTTTATCTTGTCTTGATCCCTGTTCTTCTGCTTAAAAGTCCCAGGCACATTCCACCTAAAGCTCTTCTAATAGAAAACAGCAGCTTAGGACAGTGAATGAAAGACAGTGTCTCATTGACCCTGGTGGAGTTACTCTACTTTCATTTTTTAACAAACGCTTAATTTCCATATATATTTTGTGTATATATCTCTCTCTTAGATTCTGAGCAGACCTGATATGTATTCATGATACATTTTCAAAACACTTCTGTTATCCTTGCATTATGGAATTTTGCAGAAAATAAACCACGCTGCAGAATTAACAGAGAATGAAATCCCTGCCATGGGCGTCTGTGGGATGCTTCAAAAACCACAGGCAGAAACTTGTGCTCTCCTTTGAATGCTCCATTTTCTATTTATTTATACATCAGTGCAATGCTTCTGTATATTGTATTCACTACGTTTTCCAAATACTTTTTTAAACATTATAAAGTCATTGTTTTATAAGTATTTTAAAGCCATTGCATGCATTCTGCTCATATTCAGCTGAAACACAAACTCTTTGCTTAATTTTTGGCAAAGAATTGTGTTGTCACATCACAGTCCAGCCAGAATAAGGGGCAACAAGTCACTGTGGTGTCCAGGAGCTGGACAAGCTTATACAGTTTAAATTCTTCTTTGTCTTTGACTCCCTTGGGGAGTAAATCAGCATCCATCTTTTTGGAGGGTGACTGGCAGCCCCCTCTTACCCTAGCCCTGGAGAACGGACCTCCAATCTGCCCATCTCTGTGCTAGCCTGCAAGTTTCTGCCCATCACTCAGCCTGGAAGCAGCAGGTTGGAAGCAGTTAATTTTACAGCCTCAGGTCCTTTCTGTCCTCTGTGCATGCCCAGGGTGGATTTACAGTTTAGCTCTAAAAAGGCCAAATTGTCAATCTGTGGCAAGATTTTCATCTTGAGAAGTGCAGGGTCTGGAGAGGGTACCACCTCACCCACTGTCAAATGCAGTCCCCCTGTCACTGCAGCTTGTCAGCATGCAATAAAGTGCCATCAAACCCAACCAGCTCTGGTAGGAGCAAGAAGTAAAGATGGCCAGTGGGCTCTTCAGACCTCTGGAGTCAGCAGCGCTTTTATCTTTGACTTCAGCACAGTCAGGATTTCAGCCACCAACAGAATTAGATAGGTTTTCAGAACCGGAGTTAGCTCCAAAGCACCTGCAATACTTGTAACTTTTTTTTTTTTAACATCATCTTCTGAGATACACTCTCTTAATCTAGAGGAAAGCATTACCTCAATGGCCAGCTCTGCAGTATGCTGGGATGCTCAGAGGTGCTGCAGCCCAGCCCCGCTTTGCTGCACACAGTACTTGCAGCAGAAGACTTGGCTGGAGGTGGTTAAGACTGCAAGCCAGACATCATCTCTACATCCCAGCACAGCATCCTCACATGCATTTGCCTTGACTTTGAAAAAACCTTCACAGGCTTAATTTGTATAGGAGCAGGACTGAGAAATAAAAGCACCAGGAAGCTCTCTGCTCTTTGTTAGTGCCCACCAAAATTAACCCTCCTCCTATGCTTCAGCTGTTCCTTCTTAGTGGCAAATTAATGCCTGAAATGTGAAAGCTTGACTCCATGCCCTGCTATAATCTCTCTGACTCACTCTTCCCCAAATCAGTCCAGGTACCTATGCTTTGAGCTTTTCTTTTTTAAGCTGCATTATGTAAAATATCCTCTACCAAACAGTAAATGTTTCTAGGCAGAAAGCTAAGTACAAAGTACAACTAAGGTTTCTTTTTTTCACAGCTCAGTAGGTTTAATTCCAGATCACTATTCATCTCTGATGTGTGCCTCATTGATAAAAATATTATCTTTATAGAATATGGCACTAAAAATTGGATGAAGATAAAGTGTGATGTAGGTATAAACATAAGAAGAAAAAGAAATAAAAGAAAATGAGGTACTGAGGAGAGACACAGATTCATGCATTAGAAAAACATATGAAAGTAAGATGAGAGGAATAGTTTTATATAATGAATTTATAAAAGTTGGTTATTAAAATGCTTAGATGAAAATATGTGACTAGAAAGAAAATTAGGGATGACTGTAATCATAATATATGATTATAAATGTAAATAAAATGCTGTTTAATTGTATCAGCAGCTTTTAAATTGTTTTTAAATTGTTAAATTGTATCAGCAGCTTTCTCCAGCTTTCTCCAGTAATGAAGGGTAAAGTATATCCCAACTGCTACTGACGTATTATTAATCTGTTTACAGATTTAACAATTTAATTGCACAGTCTTGGGTCAGTTTGTCTCTTTTTAAAAATAATGACATCCAAGGTGAGAATGAAACAAAACATTTCAGGTTGTTAAATCAGCCACCAGGGAAAAAAAAATATAAGGTCTCCTGAATACAACTGAGGTACAGAGAAATTACAGGAAAAACTAACAAAGAAATCCATCTTCTTAATGATGGCAGTCACTTTCACATTTAGTGGCCTCCCTGCATGGGTACCACTGTGTCAGGTAAATCCTTCTGCTATTCGAGGTCGGTGGAGCTCTGTGATATTGATGTCCGATGTCTAAAGCAGTTTTCTGTCCCTTTCTCTGTCAAATTCAAGTTTCTATTAAGCAGTCAAACCTGCCACTCACTGAAGGTCTATGTGTGTGGGAACAAATAGATCACAACTGTGTGATGCAGAAAATAACTACCCACTCCAGAAACATTGTCCTTTTCATGGAGAAAACCTGATCAAGTTCAGAATGACACAAAGATATCAGGGAAATCCGTGATCCTTACAATAAATGGGAGTTTTCCTGCTGATTTCTGCAAGGCTGGGATTTCATCTAGCAGCTGGACTGCAGAATCCCTCCCCATAGCCAGGCTGCATCTGACCAGGCAGCCCCAAGCAACCACTGCCACAACTCGCAATATTTTAGTTTCTCATTCAAAAGACAGATCTTATCTTGGTACCTTTTTTCCCACTTCTAAATTAAAACTCTTGTAGTCAATAAAAATCCCGCACTTTCCATGTCATAGACCTGTGATTGATCTATGTGTTTAAAATATCCAGCCTACTGTAAGGACTGCACTTTCACTCTTTCTGTACAAATGTAATTGCCCCTGGCTGCAGAAAAGCAAGATTTATATTTGTATGAAATAAATTTCCAAGTACCTAAATCTTCTCTGCCCCTCTAACTTGGCGCTCAGTCTTTTCTGAGGCCTTGAACAGTCACCTACCTTTCTCCATGAGCTATATGAGGGACTTGGGCATTTAGTTAGTTAAATTTAAAAAAGTTGGAATGTCACATCAAAGTGGTCCAACCACACTGGTTTAACTGCCATTTGGTCCTTAGCTGTCTTACCCCTAAAACACTGATTGCAGGTAGAAGACTTTTTGAAACCATTACATGTAAAGTCAGGATAGGGCATGCCCATTTAGTAGAAAAAAAATATGGTGAGTTATAAACACATTAACAAGCTGGCAGTACCTGTGGGAGCATCTGCTCTGAGCCATTCCATCTCCGGCCAGCAGTTGTATCCGTGCTACGCATTTCAGCTTTTACCTCTGATCTCTGTCTGATAAGAAGTTTTGACGTTAACCAATGGCATTTGGTTAGTTTTCTCTCATTTCCTTTCCATGCCAACGAGCTGGGTCCGGTACCCAGTGGTCTGAGTGGAGGGAAGGCTGCCTGGTCACACGATACTTCACTGGTTCACAAAATCCACCATTTTGTGTGGGGTGGCTGCCAGGCTGCCTCTGCCTGTTAAACACGGATGCTCTACAAATACGCCTTTGAGATAACTGTAGCAAAGAGCAAGAAACAAATTTATGACTTGATGAGGCTGAAATGAGTGAATTTGCACACACGGTAACTCTGCTTTGGTGGAAGTTTTTACTGAAGCCCCACTTTTCCAGGTGGAGGGTGTGCATGAAGAAAAGCCGCATCCATCGCAGAGTACTCTGGACTCATCTCTCGTCACCGTGCAGCAGCTGGCGGGTGGTCATGTTTAAACTGTTTCTTCTCCCCACACTTTTGCCTTGCCCTCACTAACCTGGCATAGGCAAAATGATACAGAAAGAGAGAGACGACTCACTTTACTGCAATCAATGCACAAATGTGGTCCCATCAGGCAGCAGTGTGAGGCCACCTCATTCCCCAGCTACCTCACGGCCGGCTGTGATGGACTTTTTCCCAAGAGCTTGGCAGGCTTGTGGGGTGAAGGAAAAACTCCTCCAGAAATGAAGTGAGGTCTGGGGGGAGAAGAGGGCCAAGTGGGCTCCAAATGCAACTTGGATCAAAACAACTTTGATCACCTAGTTATGCTGGACAGAAGCATAGTTATAATCTGATCACGTTTGAGAAACATAATTTCTGCATTTTTAAGCCGAAGGTGTGGCATTAATTTTGAAATAACAGTTTTTGTTGAAAACTTTACCCAACTTAAAAAACAAAACAAAACAAAACAAAACACACAACAGGTTTAAAAGGCTAAATAACCCCCAAAGAAAACACAACATCATTTCTAACAATATCATTTGTCTGACCAGAAATTAAATTGGGGGGGGCATATATATTTTTTGTTTCTATAATAAAAATTCATTTCAGGTCAACCTGAATAGATTAAAAAACCCCAAACTTTTTCTTACCATTAAACTGAAAAATCCATTATTCCTTTTCTAAGTCTCTTAATTCTTATTTCTCAATTTTTTTCCCTCTTCATTTTTTAAAGGTAAATATGCTTTTTCAGTTGGACTACCAGAGTGTAATAGCTGTTAGCCAGTTTCTGGTGCCTATTTTAATTCCCGCATGCATACAAACTGAATATTTACCTCCAAAAGTACATGCAGGTCAGGAACCAGTTTTCTTATCCTGTAGACCTTTGTAATGGTTTGGCAACATCTTGCCTCTCTAGAAAGCTGACAAAAGCTCCTTGCCAGCCACTGCCTGCCATGGGGCGTGAGGACCCAGCAGGGTGAGGTGAGGATGGACACTCAGCTGCTTCCTCCTGCTCTAGCTGACTCTAAAGGCATCCCCTGCTTGGGTACCCCCTCGGTTGGGAGATGAAGAGCAAGCTCACGAGTGCTGCTCTGGGGAAGGCTCCCTGAGAAAGAGCTGTGGCCGAAGAGTTGTTTTGCAACAGCAGCGACAGTCCAGCTTTCCATTTGGCATTTGCCTGTCAGGCCCTGCCTAGCCCCCGGGCTCAACCAATTTTAGGCATCGTAAATGGCATTGAAACACATGGACATTAGTTCAGGCAGCCAAGACATCCTGTAAATTATGTGGCTCATAAACTCGATCCAAGTCCGTTTTCTGTCAGTGGGAATTCTGCCACAGACTTGGGCAAGGGCTGGATCAAACTCAGCTTGTGTGAGTGTAGAGGAGTGGGATTTACAGCTACCTTCCTTCGACACAGTGTCTGTCAGCAACTACGGCTGCAGCGTATTTTATCACCTGTTCACCACTGCACTGGGTTAATTTTCAAGGTGAGTCAGGGTGAGAGAGCATCCAAGATCACCCAGCTGGAAAGATGAATTAAAGAGGAATCACCACTAGCTGGATTTGGCTTCTGTATTTCATCAGGGACTAGACCAGGACTGTCCTGCAATGTCCCCCTTTTCCAGCCCTGAGGGAAATCACACCCTCTGTCCAGCCACCTTGCTCATACACCCATTCCTCCCTTCTCCCTCCCTGTGCCCTGAAGGCACAGCCCGGTGTAGGAAGGCTGTCAGCTCCATGCTCTGTTTTATCTGCTTAAAATCTTGTAATATCTATATAAACAAATCATTAATGTGCCAGCACGTAGTGTAGTAAGAATACATAGGCGAAACAAGCTGATGCATTTGAAACAAACACAGAAGACTGAGTTTGTTTCTCCCAGTCCTGATTTTAAGGGGTTAGGACAAGCATCCAGGCTGCTCCTTCAGCAGAACTGGTGGGAGCAAGTCCGAACTTACCCCCTTCTCTCTCCCTGTTTTTAATGTGTTACCTTCAAAATCCACTCACAAGTGTAATCTGGATTTCTTGTTCTGACCTCTCGCACAGTACTCAGATTTGAGAATCTTTTTTAGGAGTTTTCTGCCGTGTTTATAAACATTTAATAATTTAGGAGGAGACAACTAAGTGTATGGTTAACAGGGTAGCAGCAGCCTGGGGAGTTGGCAGTTCAGGTCACTGCCTTTGCCAAAGGAGGATAATCGGTACAGTTCCTTGCATTTGTTATCACACGGATTGCCTGAGATCTCTACAACTCTCTTGCTACATTGGATTTCGTAGAAATTAACTTAATCTCAATCCATAGCACTGACATAGTCTTGAAAGTTGTCACTGAAGGGAGTTACAGGTAGTCACAGATTAACCCAGGGCTGCCTTGAGTCCCAGAAAAATACAGCAGGAAGGACTTCAGGAGGGTCCTTGGTCCATCCCTCTGCTCAAAGCAGGATCAGCTATTCCTTGCCTAACATTCACACATACCCTTCTGAAGACCTCCAGCACCCCATGGTCTCCCAAAGTAAGCTCTTTCAAGGCTTCATTACCTTTACCACTGGAAAGCTATATCTAATAATGAACTGAATCTTTTCAGCTAGACTTTGAACACATTGTTATCTGACCCTTCATGACTACAGAGAAAAAAGAAGTCCCTTCCTCTCTATAGCAAACTTCTAGATATTAGAAGACTTTAGTCATCATTTTTGACACATTCTTTAGGCAGACTGTTCAACTTTCAGTATTTCCTTGCAGATTGTATGTTTTTAGATTGCTAATAATTATTGTTGTCATTTTAATGTCTTCCTGGAAGTGTAACGCCTAAAACAGAGTATTATGTCCCAATTGAGGCTGTACCAGTCATCACTGGTGATCAGATCAGAGGGATGACTCAGTCTGTGGTGCAAGCCATTTTCCCACTCATACATTCCTGAATGACTACATCCTTTTTTCTCTGACAGGACATTGTTCACTAATAATTGAGCCCCCTTTTTTTTGAAAGGCTGCTGCATAACCCACCCCCCCAGTCTATGACTGTGATTGGTCCTGCTTGAAGTGACACCCTTCACTTGCCTTTACTGAGCTTTAACCTATTTTTTCAGACTATTTTTCCAGTTCATCAAGATTGGTTTTAATTCAGCTGTCCCCCTTCCCCTGTTCTTCCCAGACTTCTGCCCCTTCTTGCACCATACCATCTAGGCATTTTATAGCTGTAGTCTGTATTTCACTGTCCAAGTAATTAGTGAGAAGCTGAACAAAATCAGGTCTGGGACAGGCTCCTGCACAGCCACTCTCAGTGTGACCTACAGAAAACTCTCTGGGCACATTTATTAACCAGTTTTTTACCAACCCCATCATAGCTTCGTCCAGAGCACATGCAAGCAGAAGGGATTAAGAGCATTTCTTGCCCCTATAGCATCAATGAGCACTTTATTGGTGCGTGCTGGTGTGGATTCAGGTCTCATTAGACAAAATTAGAGTTTGGACCTGAGACATCATGGTGCTTTTTTTGAAGAGCCCAACCATTGAACCACTGAACAAGAAGGGAGACCTCCTCCTCTGTGAGCCTGTCTTGATCTTCAGCCTATTTTGTCTGCTGTTTGTTGCTCTTCCTGTGGCAACCCTTTGTGGGAATCAGCTTTGAGTTAGTTCATATTCAATGACTATGTAGTAATACAGCAAAGGATGATAGGCAACAACAGCCAACAGCTTGTGCATGGTCCTGGGCATTAAAATTTGGGACAGGTGGCCAGAAATGAGGATCCACCCTTAGTTTTCTAAATTTCTGTTTAGAGAAGTACTGTGGACATTAAGGACCTCGAGGTAGGGTTATGTCAGCTGGCCTGAGGAGGGTTATATCAGGAAGCCTTTGCCTCCTCACTGGGACTTACTGTATAAGGCAGCTAAGAACACAGTTGTTTCCATTCAATTATTTCATGACACTGAGCTAAATCCTGGAGCCAATGACTGTATACATTCATCTTTCCACAGAAGGTGCAAAAGACAACAAAGTGCTGGAGTCCTTGCTGGGTGGAGAAGTAGGGGTGCTGCAAACCCTGCAAGACAAAGCCCATCTCACAGTATGTATGAGCAAAGGTCCTGTGACAGGGTGAGTTTTCTCAGGAGTGAGAAGTGCTTGGGCAGCATTAGTTCCCTCTTCCAAGAACAAGGGGAGCAGGGAGCATCTTGGCTGGGCTAGAAAGCAGGAAAGTACAGAGAAGAGAGCTATTTATGGCATTGCTCAAAAATGCTGTCCCTCCTGCTCTGCTACAAATATTCACATGCCAGGTAACAGAGCACAGCTGTTTGCCAGCTACCCTTGAGGACCCCCTTGAGCAGCTGCACAGCAGTGCCACAGGAGATGTGCTATCAGTGAGATCCCTGCAGAGGGGCCATTGCCACCTATGAGGACAAGTCATTCTCCTTTTCTGAGGGGAAATTTCTCCTTCCTGTCAGCCCCAAGACAGCCAGAGATTAAATGAAATCACTCACCATCTTACTGTAGTGCCTTATCAGATACACTTGAATAAAGATATCCTGGCATATCCTAACCCCTGCTATGAGATCTGGAGCAGGAAAGCACTCAGATTCATTTAATGCATTGGTCCTGTCACTGTGTCTGTTGTACCTCTGTGGACTGACCCAAAAGACACCCTACTGAAGGCCAGCACGTTGCCCACATCCACATTGCATAGCACTTTGACCAGGTCTCTTCGGGGTACCATAGGGTAGTCCTGAGGTATAATTGTTATTTTTTCAACAGTTCTTGAAAGACATGTAGATGTGGCACTTAGGGACACGGTTTAGTGGTGTACTCGGCAGAGTTATGTTTACGGTTGGACTCAATGATCTTAAATATCTGTTCCAACCAAAATGATGCTATGATTCTATGAGTTCTGAGAGGGCTCTGTTACAGCCTGCAGAATGATGTCTTTATGCATGACACTAGGGTATTTTTTTGTGTACCTGAGAGAGAGCAGGAGTATTTTTTGAAATTGCAATGTCCCCTGTGATTGTGAAGTCAAACTTGGTGCAGTCTGCATCTATGTATCTGCTTGGATCAGACTCTGTGGTGACCTATCCTGTCAAGTGTGCCCAGTTTCCCATAGAAAAGGATTAGTTGGTTCACTATAAAAACAAGCTTGGGAGGAAGCGAGGCTGCCTACAACGTGGACAAAGAGACCGACTTTCTGTGTGGGAAATATAAGGCTAGTGATCAATAGGTACAATTTATTTGAGATTCCTACCAGAGTTACTGCAAGAAAATTGCTTTCAAGAACTGCAATACATCAGTA
Organism: Scopus umbretta; assembly: GCA_013400535.1. Lineage (NCBI taxonomy): Eukaryota > Metazoa > Chordata > Aves > Pelecaniformes > Scopidae > Scopus > Scopus umbretta. The sequence continues at coordinate 30,020 of VZTL01071849.1, read as the reverse complement.
ATTTCAGCTGCATTGAAATTGAGGCATCTACAATCAGGTCCAATCACTGGAAGGTTTTTTGAGTTTGATTATTTTTATCTCTTTTGTCATAATGACTGTAGCTGAACTAGCTGAAGAAAAGGAGAAAAGTGATTGCAAATTGTCATCTGTAGAAGAAAAAGTCTATCACAGTGGTAAATAAAAGGCAGACTGTTTCAGAAGCAATGGCAAAGTAGTGAGATGATCCGTGCATACCTCTTGGGTTGCCAGTGTCATATCAACACTACGTGCTTTGCTTGTAGATTTTCCTGCAGCATCAGCTCATAAAAACATGACACCGTGAATTAAGAGAAATGGCAAAGGGAGAAATGAATCAATGCAAATTGAACCATATTATGCACAAACAAGGCACTAAGTGAAGTGTGCGCATCAACTGACATTATTGAGCACTACCGTTAATCGTACGTATTTTGTATTTCACTTTAATGTGGTCGTTTTTTCAACTGCTGACATCTACTGAAATTTTAGTAAATGTGAGATATGAATAGACAGATCTCTGTTGGGTTAAGCATGGAAAACACCTCTTTGTGTTGAAGGTAAAAGGACAGAGTAAGATATGGAGGAACTTGCACTATTTCATAACCCTGCCATTTATCATATGCCTGTTAGATACTAATTCCTGAAGCAGCTTATTGGATCTGTACACTGCAAACAGGAAATGATTATATTTTTATCCAAAGTTATTACAGAAAATAATCCAATTATAATCTTGCAGTCTGAAAATTTCTATTGAAATGTCTGTTCAGAACTGTCATGAATCTCACTGAGTAGTAAGAGCTTACTTAAGGCACTCTGCATTTTATTAATATCATCCTTGCCAACTCTCATTAGTACTGCAGTTAATACAGCTTAATTATCAATCTCCCAAATTTAATATAGACACGCTTGTCTGGTGCCCAAACTGTTGGTGCAAGAGCTATAGCCATAGAATAAGGGATGGGGAAGGTATGTGGAAATAAATGTGTTGCAGCTGATTCATAACTCATCTAGATCTGTTCTGCTCCCAGGTGGGACCTCAGTGTCCACTGCAGGAGGAAGGTGCACTAGCCTACCTCTCCCAGGAAGGACAGCTTTACTGGCCTGGTCTCTGGGAATCCTCTTCACAGGCCCTGTGCAGAAGTGTTGCCCTGGTTCCTTTGAGCTTTCTGAAGCCAGGAGGATTTATCAAACATGCTGGCAGAAGTCATGCATCTGGCAACTGGGGAAAGGAAACAGAGCAGCTCTGAATTCCCTGTGTCCCAAAGTCAAGTTCATTGAAAGATTAATCCAAACAGAGAATTGCCTGAAAGTTCTGTATTTTATTTCCACAGTCTATCCTGATCAAAAGGAAAGCCTGGTGAAAGAGAAAAATCATCATGTGAGACAAAGGCCTGAGAGAAGCTCTGTGTACCAAGCCTTACGTGCTCAGATCTCGAGCTGACAGCGTTACAGCTTTTACTGCTATGAGGCTTGGGCTTCAGCTGGTTGCCACTGTAATACAAACAGCAGTGGCTCATCTGAACGGGGAAATTAGCTGGATTAGCTTTAGCAGAGTAAATTGTTTGGCAGGGACTGTCGCGGACTTGCTTCCCATGGTGGGCATTGCCCCTTGGCACAGGAGCACCTGGGGAGCTCTGCCGTGCTCCCAGCATGTGTGCAGTCCTCAACCACACTGTCTCATCACTCTTTATAGACTGTCTTTAAAAAGCCGTGGTCTGCAGCTATTTTAACACAAGCCATTTCCCTTTAGTTTCTCAGAGCAGCAAAAGCACATTTATATCAAATCCCAAATATCTGTTCTTTCTTCCAGAACCACTTTTATTACTGGAACAGAGGAGGATGGGTAGGGAAATAGAAGCCCATCATGTAGGCAGTGCAGAAGTGTGAGAAAACGTAAATTTACCGACACAGGTTTACATAAAATAATAAAAGTATCTAAGGCAATGGGCCAAATGATGTATACTTATTCTTATATTCCCTGTCCTGCATATTAGTTTAATGCTTGTTGTACAGTGACTATCTGTCAGCTGCTATATGATTAAAATCTTGTATGATTGTAATACCTAGTACAGGTCAGATGCTGGTAGTATGGTAGGCCCTGTTACTTGTAAAGCAAAATTAAGTGTTTTAGAAAGAAGGGCTGTCTAGTTGTGTTGTTTTCAAGCTCTTTCGAGTCATGAGTGTCTAAAATCTTTCTATGGGAAGTGAAGACCCCTTTAGAAATTTCAGATGCTGAAAAACAGTATATGAACTTGTTCTTCCCAGTTATCAGTCACAGACCTCTGGGAAATTATCCATAGGAGTTTACGGATTACAGGCTGAAAGTGAGTAGTGTAGAGGACTGGGATTAAGCAATATAGGTTCACATCATGGAAGTTAGGTATCTGAATGTCTTTGGAAGACTTGGCACCAGGCATCAGCCTGAGTAAGAACGTGCACAGGAGCAGCTGCTGCAGAGTAGTGGGAGAACTGGAGGTTTCCATCCTTGCTTGACTTGTGACTTCTGTGAGCCCTGAGAAAATAGCCTTTGCTCTGTTCATGTAAGGTGAATCTATAGAACAGATTTTTTTCATCTTTCTTTGTAATGCAAGAATTTCAGCAGCAACATACATAGGCTTTTATTCTAATACAAAAAGAGGTATGTATTCCTTTTCCTCTGACTCTAATCTCAGACCCAATTTCTTGCTCCAAAGTACAGTGTAAAATCTATACACCTGCATCCTTCAGTGCTGTAATCAACAGTGCTATGACCTGCAGCCATTCTGTCTTCTCAGTGAAGAGCGAAGTCAGGCCTGTAATTCTTCCAGCTGCAGCACTTGCCTTTGCCTTAATGGCTGAATTACTCCCTTTAGTTAGGCTGGTCAGGTAGAAAACTGATAGTTCAGACATTATAAGTCTAAGACATTAGCACATTAAAGAGAGTATCCCATGGCTTTGTATCTAGAATGATTTTCTACTTGGCTGTTAGCCTGGTTAAGTCAGATAAAAGATTTACATATCCTTGAGCTCTGTCTTGCTTTGTTCCTTCTTTAACCATGCTGGAACATGAGTTTAATACAACTAACTTGATATTTAAACTTGCCTTCCTTGGAGCCGTAGGCTGTAAAGTAGGTGAGGGCTTTTCTCTGGGTCCCTCCTGGAGGCCATTTGCAGAAGAGCGAGTAGCCGAAATCTTTAGGACCCAACCACCTCATCAGACATGTCCTTGCATGGTCCATCTTGTGTTGTCGGGCCAGCTGGGCCTTCTGCCTCTTGTTTGCCCCTCAGCAGCTTCTGTGCTCTAAGCAGCATGGCCCCAGGGCCGAGGATTTGCAAGAGCTGCAGGAGAGCCCATCTATGCTGTTGTTTCTGCATTAGCCCCTGCATGAGCTGTTAACCACTGAGTGTTGAGGCAAGCATCATGTCAAGAAATCTCTTTTACATATTGTTTTGCCATTCTTTATAGCTTTAAATCTTTAAATCATGTGCCAGTGTTTGTGCCCCCCTCAAATAATAATAATCAACAAAATCCCCCTACAGGGTTTATGCAATTCGAGATGTGGCTTTCTTTGGTGCAGACACAGTTCTTGGTCTGCAGTTCTGCTGGCACTGGATGGTGCTTGTAATAGCTGTTTCAGTAGCTGAATTCGTTTCCTAGTTCCTCATAGCACATAGGCATCATCAGTAAAATATTCTGCTGTATTTTATTGACATGATGCAGTTTTGCACTGTGTCCATTTCCCGACACAGCACAGGGAAGAATGGATATCTTCAGTAGTGGGAAAAGTGTCTAGCTGGTTGAAATTATGCACCACAGAGTAAAACTCCAGAGAATATCACATACCAACGTGTCAAAACTGCATGAGGTCATATAACAGGCACCATTAGGTTTGCTCATTAAGCCAGTCTCTGCTTCACAGAACCTGGTTTACCTAAGCTTTACTAAACCATATTTTATTAAATCCAATTTTAAGAAGTGAACTACAAAATACTTTATCAAAAGCACTAAACACAGTCAGTGGACTGTGGACGTGAGTCAATTGGGATAGCTCCAGGCAGGTTTTGAGACCTCCCTGTGGGGCTCTTCCTTGGCACCCTGCCTCCTTTTGCAGCAGACCGGCTCCAGGATGGTATCACCCATTGATACTGTGCGTCTCGTGGAGTTAGCCTGGACCAGGACCACCCCATGATAAAGGAAAGAACAGCTGCTTCTTGGATTGAGGAACCCAGTCTCATTGTAGTGGAGTTTTAATTGAATTTGTAGGCTGCAATTCAAAGGAACCTTAATCTCTTTTAGAAAACAAAAGTCCCATGAAGTTCTGAAGATGGTTGAGATGCTCACACACACGTCGTGGAAAAGGGGACAGAGGGAAAAGAGAGGCATGAAAAGGTGGAGCAAGGGACTGGTACGGAGAAGCAGAAGTAGCACAGTGGGGCAGTGGGGACAGCCAGAGTGTCCCATGGGGGCAACAGCTCCTGGGAGCTTTATGGGACTGCACAGCAGCATGGGAACCTGCCACAGACATGAAATTGCCATGCTACTATGCTGCTGAAATAAAACAGGTTCTCTCCTCCTCTATATCCATGATTCTTCCTGTCCAGAGTGGTCTTTTGGGGGTTTTGTGGTGAGGAACAGAGAAATAGCAAACCAGAGCTTCTGTTCTGTGTTTTAAACTGAAGGAGGGTAGATTTAGACTGGATATAAGGGAGAAATTTTTTACAATGAGGGTGGAGAAACAGAGTTGTAACAGGTTGCCCAGAGAGGTAGTGGAGGCCCCATCCCTAGAAACATTCAAGGTCAGGTTGGACAGGGCTCTGAGCAACCTGATCTAATTAAAGATGTCCCTGCTCACTGCAGGCGGGGTGGGCTAGATAACCTCCAAAGGTCCCTTTCAACCCAAAGCATTCTATGATTCTATGATTCTATGTTTTTGTAGGAGAACACCAAAGGGATCAGCCTTTGTTGTAAAGAGCAGGCACTCAGGCTGCCATCTGAATTTCCTCTTGCTCGGCAATTTTATTTTGCCTTCCTTGAGCACAGCCAGGGCTCTGTGCTTCAACTTGTTTGGGCAAATTCGTGCCAGCTCCTCATCTCTCAGGGAGACTCCATGCAGCTCTGGGTGCAACAGGTTTACAGCAAAGCCTGAGCTTCATGAACTCCAGTGGAAATAGTACTCAAAAATACTAGCCCACTGCTCCTTCTCCCCATGCCAAACGATGAGCTTCACTGGGGTAAGGATGATATCCCCACATCTTCTCGCTCTCTGTATTTCCCTACAGAGCTCTTAGCTGGGCTTTGCTCAGGTACTCGGCATAGGCATCCATGTCAAATTCTGCTGCAGACTTAAAGAAATAATACGGAAAATCCAATTTCATGTGTAAGCTTTCTGACTGGTGTTGCTTTAATTTTGTTTTCTTTCTCTGCTGCTGGCATCAGGCTGGGCAGCACTTCAAGGATGGAAGGAAAACAGAGCAGAAAGGTAGCAGATTTTGGAGGAATGAGGCCCCAAGCCAGGGGAGACATAAGGATTCAAATCTTATTTTTTTTATCAGTTGCCTTGTCTTTTTAATTTCATGGCCCTTTTAAATTGTTGCCATCCTGCAGTCTGTGTTGTCCTGGAAAGTGCCCCGACTGCTTTCACTGCTGTGCCAGAGACTGATGAGAGTCTATGGGTAATTTGAGGATAAGTGCTCATGGAATAAAAAGACAAAACAAACCACAAAAAATTGTTGAGCCTGTCTGAGGAGAATAAAGCAACTAAAGCTGTCTTGTAAAGAAAAGGTAAAGGAATACCAGATGGCAGATTTACACTTGTATGCTGGTGCTGAGGCTCTGGTGATGGAACTGGGTGTTTTTATGTTACCATAATTAACAGAATGCATCTTGTCAGGAAAAAAATCCAGCAGGAGACATAGAAAGGTACAATTAAACATTCTCTTTATTGGGGCCTTGCTCCGAAATGGCACAAGTGATAAATACTCAGAGTGCCCATCAGTGCTGCTAATGAAAAGACCCAGAGTCATGTTTTACACTTTTATTTGGATTTAGATCAACACCACAGATAAGATACTTTGGTCAAACACAAGAACAGGTTGCTATGCCGCTCTTTCCTGGCTGCAGTAAGTACAGTAACATGGAAAAAAAATGCTGGTTCTCCTGGAACACTGAATGTAAATTTTGGATTAGCACATACAGCTAATAAATATGTTGTTTGCACTTAGTACTTTTAAAACGGAATTGCACATGCAAGATGTAACCAGGCTACTGATCACCTTCAGCATTGCCCCTGTACTATTTTTACTTTTTAAGCTCTTTGCTTGCCTTTTTCCCAGCAAGAAAAAATAATATAATTTGCTGCTCTATTCAGTATCTCAGTGATTAGTCTGCTGATTTTGACACATTTAGCAAAGGTCACATTGAAGTCCTTCCTGATAGAACTGGTATCTCCTCTATAGCTTGACTTGCAATACTATATGCATCGCAGGTAGCAATGGAAATCCACCGAAGTGAGGTGAGAGGTCTGCCCAAAAGCTGACGAGGAGAGGTTAATACCAAGCAAAGATATAGTAAAGGGACCGGCGTGAATGCAGTTCTTACAATATTAAGAGTCAACACTACTACCACACAAATAATAACATATCAATAATATATTGTACAAGCTTATACAGCAACACATGTTGATTTGCAACATTGTACAGTTTAAATCTGAAGTGCACAGCCTCAATCTGAGGTGACAAAACAGTACTATCAATATAATAAAGGCAACACAATTACAGACACAATTTATTTCCTTTTACTTCATGTCCTCATGATATTACATTGAATCAATACTCCATTTATCTATTTTAGATGAAATTAAAACCAGATTGCACTTTTTTTTCCTCTTCAAGTATTTTAGAGACAGCAAAACAATATTGCTTTACAAACAAAAGTTGGCCACTTAGGCAAAGTCAAAACCAAAACTTTAGTAGGGTTATAAGTAGACAGGCCCGAGCTGCAGAACTCTTACCAACACTTCCAGATGTTGGGGGGAAAGAAGATAAATTTCAGTTTCCATGCCAGAGTCACCACTAATGTTAAGGAATGATGCAGCACATGAATTCTGCAAGAGCTGTGCCCATGGTTTCTAACAAGGCTGTTGAGGCTCCATGCGGGCTGTTTTAGGCAGATGTAGCCTTATCTCAATTTTTTCTACCATTTCAAAAGCAATTGCAAACAAGGATGGAGTCCAGCACCGGGAGAAACATTTGACAAAGCAGTTTGTTTCTTAGACCCCATCCCTGTCACTCAGATTACAGACACATTTAATTTAGGCCTTGTCTTGCAGACCTGTACATCAGTAAGAAGTCTTTACACTCTTAATGTAGCTGTGAGGTTTCATGCTATTTCTTTAGTAAGAATTTCAGTCAATTTTAATTTTCAGTGTAGTTTTGGCCTGCTCATAGCAGAAATGGTTATGAGATAAGCATGTATTCAAACATGCAACTTTTTTTTGGATAGCCTTTTTTACCACAGAACACAGAAACCATCCAAATACAACCTTATTTCAGTCTTGGTTAGCACTGTATATTGATTGTGCGTCTGCTTAGTTAGGCCAAGTGGGAAACAATTAGGAATAATAGCATCCTATTGTTGTACTGTAATTGATCTTATTAAGTGGTTTTAAGAGCTGCAGTACTCTTGAGGTTTTTCGGTAATCAACCCTGGAGATGTACAATCCATGACATGGAGAAATGAGGTATTGGTGCCTCTTAAGAATGTAGTATGTGGGCTTATATTTTAAAACAAGCAGTAATAAATATTTGAGGCACCTCCATCAAAAGAAAAAGAATCCTAGTTAATTTTCAGCTTCTGTCCTTGCAGTTTTATAACCCATAAAAAGTAAAAATATAGTTTACAAAATAGGATTTTTTTAATATATATATATTTCCTTTTGTAAAACTATACCTATTTAAATACATTTGAAATGTTGCTATAGGTAAATTAGAAATTCTGTTCTAATACTACGAAAAAGGCAAAATACTTTCACTTTTAAACACACAGCTTGTATACTCTGCTTCTCAGTGCCCCCTCCCACTTCCCCCAATTTGATTTTGTCATCACTTTGGGCAAATTTGGCATCATTCAGTCTGATTGTTTTTGATTTAAAGAAGTTGTTGTGTTATAATTGGGGATAAAATTTTAAGTATCTTCTGTTCTTCCTTGTTTGTTTCAATGCAGCTTTTTGTGCAGCTAATTATTAAGGAGGTATTCTAAAACTCAGGAAAGGACTTTAAAGGAGCCATGTTTCTTGATTTTAAACTGTACTCTACTCCAACGCCACAATATAGAAATAGATTTACTTTGGAACAAACTACAAATACATTCGCACAGTTTGTGACAACTTAATTGTCTACGTAGAGGTCCAGGAACAGACTTTCACACCCGATTATTATAAATCTTGTCCTAGGCGTTCTATTTCATCAATCAGGAAATCAATGTCTTGGTGAGTTGCTGCAGGGTTTGAGATGACCATCCGGAAGAAGTTCACTTTGTCTCCCAGGGGCTGATAGCTCACCATGGTCGTTCCATACTCCATCATCCTGGCTTTTATCACTGGTGCCACCTGCAATGTAACAAAAAGCAGGGGATTATCATCATTATCATCATCATCATCATTATTGTCATTATTACCATCATCCTTATTATTATTATAACAAAGCACAGAGTATGTTTTCTTCTTTTAAAAAAGATGAAGAGCTACAAGAAGCAGTTAAAATGAAATGACATCCAATATTGATAAAAAGGTTAACCTCCATTAAGGAATAAATGGCTCACTGAAAAGACATTGGGTGTATCCTGTTTCTTTGTCCTGCTCTTAAAATCACTGGGGAATTTCCCCTCCCTACTTTCTCAATATTGCTGACAGTCACACAGTAGCTGCTTTTTGTAGTGCTCAGAACACATTGTTACAATCATTTTCCATTTTCTTTTTGTATACTGCAGTGCCATGGTTATTATCAAGCTATTGTTGCACTTGCAGGGTTTAGCAACTGCAGTCTACAGGAACATCAGTAAACATACACAGAGTACAAATAAGTACTCTAGAGACCAGGCAAACCCAGGGAATACCAAACTTGGAGACCAGAGTAAGGTGGTGCCAGCCTAACCTGCAGTAAAATGACCACAGAGATGTCATTTGCTGGAATATCGCAAGGTGACCTTGCCCTGTGCCATGAGAGACCATTTCAAGGATCGCCTGCCTGCAAGGATTTCGCTGCTTACTACGTGATGCCCTGGAGGATGCTGCTTACCTTCATAAGGCGGCTCATTCTTTCTTCATTGTCTTCCATACTGCGCAAGCTGGGAGGTATATACCAGAAGCAGACATTTGTGTGCTGAGGCTAAACACAGGATAATGGTTTACACTGTAAGAAATGCTCATAATAGCTCAGCTGCAATTAATTTCATGCCTTTTCCCCCCCTCTCATACATCACATTGTGACAGCAGTCAATGGTTTTTATTATTGTGGTCCACTGAGAGTCATCATCATTATTAATGCAGAAAAGATAATTTTAGGCAATTTATTCCCAGGGTGTCAGATGAAGAAACACATCATCCAGCTGTGCAAATGTATTTATCCCCTACTGAGAGGCATCTAGATTTTGAAGGTGCTGTCCCCTCCAGAGGCTGAAGGGATTGTGTAGCTAAGGCAAGGGTCTATTACAGATAATTTAGAGGTGAGGACTGTGCGATTTACTTTTATTACATGACAGAATAATATAAAATCTGGTTCTGTAAACAGCCGTCACAGGTGGTGCATAAGACAGTTTAAGATTTTCTTACATTTAATGAAATTTATTACTTCTCAGTTTGATTCAGCTAGCTGCCGTATTAATATGCATGCACACAGCGTCTTAGCTAGTTGAACTTAATGGGAGCACCAAGTAGAAAGGCATAAAGTAAGAACCAGTTGACGTTTTGTGTATTTTTGCAATCTCCCAACAGCTGCCTACCTTGCTACGTCCCTCTTTGCTGGATGCTAAATGTGTGAGTTACAGCAACTCCTAGTGCTGCCGGTTCCTTTACACATCATCAGACCCAGTGGACCGAATTCAGTGATGATGTGTGAGGTGCAGGAAATAAATCACATAGTGGCATATGGGTGTAAAGCTGTGATCTCTGTTTGAAGGAACACGGTGACGTTTATCCTTGTGCTGCAGAGCACTTAGGCATGCACTAAGTGATCACAACCAGGGAGCAATGTTCTGAGACACAAAACCTTCCAGGGCAACTACACAGAGCAAAAGCCATCACAAGTAAGAGGAAAAAAGCTAAAATGAGATTTTTTTAATTCTATTTTACAGGCAAAACACCAGTTAACTTTGTAACAGAGGTCTCTACCAGGCCTGTCCCCAGCCATCACAGCTGGAGAGGGTTGCCCACAGAGAGCTGGCCAAACACAGGCTGGTCTGGTGTAGTTCAGAGGCGCAGCCACACAACCCAGGCTGCACTACCTTGCCCTGGGCACTGTGTTCCAGCTGAACACCTGGCACCCAGGGGTCCTGTCTCAGCTGGACTCCCTGAACAGAAACAACATGCCTAGAGATATCTGCATCTCACACAGTGGTGTCACCTCTGCCATATGAGCCAGCTGGGCTCCTGAGCAACACCAACCCCAGCCCCGCAGTACTGCAGCCCCAGTGCAGCAGGGACTGTGGTGCAGACAGCCTACCCGGGTCACCCCAGGTCCCCTGTGACTGTCCACCTGAGGATGCTGGTAAAAGTGCTTTGCACAACCATCCTTTCAGAGTTGTGTGGGGCACTGTAACCCCCCCACTCATAACAGACGCTGCTATTAGGAAAGGGCAACTTATTTTTATCACTTAAGAGCTGGTTTCAATTGTGTGCTGTGTTAGCCTGAGATGCCAAATGCTTAGTTTCAGTGGGGTGAAACTGTGCAAACTGAAATCTTATGCACAGCTGCCTCATCTCCCTTGTCCCTGGATCCCATGAGGATTGGCACAACAAGTTTTGTTACAAGGGATACTGCTTTCTGTCATGTGCAGTTTGGTTTGGCCTGTTGGTAGCATCCCAACAGGTGACTAAGGCAAATGCTGTTGACCAACTGGGAAAAAAGAATTTGCAATACATACCTTTCCATCAAACACCATTTCATACCCTTCTCTGTTCTTTATTTTATTATATAGGTATTCCGCAAGTTCCAAGCACTTATCAATTTGTGCTTCAAATCCTGTGGTTCCCTTTAGAGACATAAGGAGAAAAAAGTTACGTGACTACCTGTTCTGTGAACTGAAACAGTGAAAGGACCATGCAGCACTTGCCAAAGCACAAGCCACCTCTCAGAATTCTCTGTGGGACACATTAAGGATCTGATTCTATGAGACAAAGGACACTTTGCTAAGCAGAGTTCATTTGTCTCTAGCTCTTCTCACTGACTCCCTTATAGCCACCTCTGCAAAATAAGCACCAGGTACCACCTCAGTTCTCAGCAAAATACTGCTAACACCTCTGATGAAGGGTGCCCTTGCTGCTCGATTTTGCAGAGGCTGAGCACGGTTTTGGACAGCCTGGGCTGGCGCAGAGGAGGGTCTCTAGAAGGTGTTGCATTCCAGACACAGGGAGTCTCCTGCTGTTTTCAGAATAGGGGATTTTAATCTTCCAGAGGTGATGTGCTGGGGGCTTTTCCAAGAATAATTTTTCCTTTTTAGTTACAGACAGAATGGGCAGATACATTTTTATAGCCTGGCCTGATGCCTGTGAAAATGCATATTTTGTTTAGATACAGCCCTGCCTCTGTAGTGTTTTTCTCCTTTCTTTTCTAATTGACACCATATAAACTCAGAAGCTGTGTTTTTAAGAGCTGCAGCAAAACCTGCTTTTTCTTCTCCAGCAGAAGTCATAACCTTCTCTCTGTGACATCATAACTGTTCCTGCAATCACCAGCTGTGATACCACAAAGGATCCAGCTTTATGAGGGAGGAAGGGCAATAAACAGCTGGAATAGGTAAACTGTTTAAGAAACACACATCCTATTTTGTAACATTAATATTACAAGCGGAGTGTGAGAAGAGAAAAAGCAGTACAAGGCGTATTGAAAAAATGGGCTTTAGAAGAAATGTCTCTGAGTAATGGATGCACATCCCTGCTAAATCTGTTCTGGCAGTGCAGAACTAAATTAAAAGCCTCTGTCATTATCCCTCTGTGTATAGAGATTTCAAAACAGGGTAGAGCTAGCACAGCCCTGGGAGAAAAGCTTGGAGTTAGCGAGACACATGTGGCTAAAATTGCCTGCCACTCTGGAGACCCCAGTTAGCACAACAGCTATGGCGACCACAGAAACTTGTATCCTCCTTTACAGACTCCCACACCTCCAGCTACATTTGATATCTGTCTCAGAATTGTTTTCAGAGTTTTAATGAAGCACATGAGGATCTTTAAGGCCTTCTGGAAATTAAAACAGTGATGTCATCTCCTCTGAACAAACCTGAGGCAACCTGATGTAACAGACTGGATAAATATATGGAAGAACTTATTTAGCAACATTGTACAAATACAGATGAATTAATCATTAGAACTGGTGTTTTTGGATTTCCCAGAGAACAGATTTTGATGCGTCTCCCTCTACTCCTTCAAAAGATGACCTTGTATCTACTGCATGCAATGAATCTAGGTATTCCAGTCCTGATTTGCCATGTTTAATATCTGAATGTCATTAAAACATATTTTTATCTCCAGAAATTTTCCTAACAACATTCTTAGGTGTATGATTTATGCCGTTAGACTCCTACAGTTACACAAAGGAAATGCTATGCAAAGCCATGGAGTTTCAAAATCATTGTGGGCTGCTTTGAAGCTAAATTGTTAAAAGTATAAAAAAACCAGAAAATAATAATGTTTTTTCTTTTATGTTATATATGGAAAATTCAGGTCAGATATTCTCTCAAATGATGATTACAGAAAAAAGAACCTGTATCTGGTGCGCATTATTTTAATGAAACAAACATATTGCAGGCCTACCTTTGCCCTCCACATCAGCCATAGCTTGAAGACATCAACATGCCGTCCACATTGCAAAGCCTTGTCTCCTGTGTCGTAAGACAGGTCGTAGTGCTTGTCTTGTTGAAAGAGGTAGGAAGCATGCATTTGATTGCAACTCTGCATCAATCCCTTATAGAAACGAAGACACAAAAAAGTGATGTTAGCACAGATGTGACTACTGTTTTGAGGGTTGCTTTTGGTGAAAAATTACAAACACCCAAATTCAGTGGAATGTGTCCAAGTGCAAAAGGAAGATTTAAAAAAAAACAGACAAAACCAGACTTAGATGCTCAGTGGACCAAGTTTTTCATATCCCATTCAGTGCCCAGGACACCTTGGTAACTGACCTAGCAATGTGTAATCCCCCCAGGAGCCAAGGCATTATTTTAAAAAAAGCTGGACATTGTGCTTCCTAGCATCATTATGCATAAGTTCATTTTTTGGATCTCACTTTTTATTCCTTGTTCTGGTTCCTTTTCCTCCTTTCCTTGCAAGAATTTTGTTCTGATTGAGTCAGACCAAGCCAATTTGATGACTAATCTAAATAATACCACACCAATTCTCTTAACTGCTTTGTTCTCTAAAATTCTGATTTTCATTGCTTGCTTTCTTTGTAGGCACAGTTCTTTTCTGCAAAGCCCTCAGCTGCAGATTGGATGCTTAAGTGGTATAGAAAGCTTTGAACAGGCAAAAGAGCATATGGCCTTTAAACAGTCAGCTAGAGCTATTTCTGGGTTGTAAGACACCATTTTGAGAGGCAGCTTTGTGGGAGGGCCAGAAGCCAACAAGGTCAAGAAACCTGGTTCATGAAAGCATGAGGTTTCCTTTTTAGCTTTTTAAGTGAAATACAGAGAGTCATGTTCTGGCTCTAGTTAAGTCCTCAACCAAGTTTAAGGTATACCTTAGGGCTGTTGCCTAAAACTGCAATTTCCAGTCCAAGAAGAATCAAAACTTGACTGTTTATCATCAAGTGTAATCTTTATGTGTAACTCAAAACTGAGATAGTAAAAAGAGAGGGGAAAAAAATTGGCCTTCTCCTTAATCTGAGCCACTTGTTCTCACTAGAGGTCAAGGGTGGTACTGCCTCCAACCAGGCAGGATTCATCTTGGGGAACCGACCCAGAGGGCAAGTAAAAGCCAGCTTCTCTTCCCAAGTGCAATCACTTCATAGACAATCTGTCGTACAGCTGTTAGCAAAACAGCAACCAGCTTTTTGATAGCTGGTCTAGTTAAGCGGTGGTTGTATAGCAGCTGTCCCAGTAACTGCTGGTTATATGAAAATTACAGCCTTGAAGGGCAATTCAAATTCTAGTACTAAATGAAATGTCTACTTATTATTCCAAGTTAACTTAGTCTTCCCTTTTTATTTCCATGTGCCCCAAAGTGGATATATGGATCAGAGCTGGTCTGAACTGTCTATTGTACAAGTCTAGAAAGTGTCGTGATGCCTAGATTCTGGACCAAATGTCATGCTGCACGTATATACCATACCATTCATCCTAAGAGGACTAGAGTTTGCCTACAGTTACATTTTACGCCACACAGAAACTAGTGGGGTTACACAGATATACACCCACAACTTAACTATGGACATTTTGAATGGAAAGCCACAAAACTCTGTAGAGACATTGCCACTAATTGGATCTACCATTTCTGCTAGACAGCTGCTTTAGTTCCTTTTGCAGACACAGTGTGAGCATGCAACTAGAGGTCTACTTCTCAGTTTCTTTTATAATCCTCTTCACATTAGGATTATAATAGCTATGACACAGTTAGGAAGAAAACATCCAGTATTTTCAGAAGCAAAACGTCAAAAAAGATCAGAAAAGTGAGTATATTGGGACATACCTCTTCTCTTACTAGCAGGGCTGAACACTGCAGCGGGACGCCCATCATCTTGTGAGGGTTCCAGGTGACCGAATTGGCCCTGTGTGAGCAAACCACATGAAACTCAGGCATTGTACTGTGGTGGTGAAACCATGGAGTCATTTAGTAATAATAATAATGAACATGTAGTAATGTGCACTTTTTTCTTTTTCTGAGCAAGCAAAGCTGAAAATCATCATGGCAGATATTAGGAAAATAATGCCTTCATAAGGGACCTAATCCACTCTAGTTGGTTATTGGATAACAATGTTGTCAACTTACCACAGGATAATTCCTCTATCCATTAAACTTAATCAGTATTAAACTTTCTGGGGAGTCACCTATACTTCATAAACATAGGGCAAACTTCCTAAAAACACCCGCCTGACTGATGAACCTTCTAAAGTTGCACAGCTGATTAAACATGCAGATAGGAAGCTGGCAAACTAGCATATTCCCTCCCACTGATTCCAGTTTCAGTAAGATTTTACTAAGTAGCTCACATAGGCTTTTTTGAAAATTCCTTTAAATGCTTCTGGGTACCTCCAAGTCTCTGAGTAACTTGAAAAACCTGGCCCAAAGTAATTTTTCTCATTGCTCTGCCAATGGTAAATGTTCATAGCTCCTTAATTTCAGCTTGGCTACGATAATGCACATAACTGAAGGACTGGGTCCGAAATTACTATAATAAACACAGAACTGATCCACCTTTCCACAAAAGAGCCTGATCCTGCCTCCTTTCAGGACACGTTCATTGCAACAATAACTGTCAGCCCAGATCTCATGAACAAACAGGGTCCTGTCACAACACAGCCTAGAGTAGAGATGTTTGGGACTGTGGCAAGGGCTGACTGGAAGATTGTCCAGTTGTTTATTGTTCTAATTTTGTGTTATGCTTGACTATTTGTTAATTACCATTATTAAATATGAGGATTAGCTGATAGATGTATACATTTGTGTCCTGTGACAGACTGTCAAGGATGCATAGCGCACAGGATTTCAGGTAGTGTAGTGATTGGAGTTTTGATGGTATAAATCGGTCAACTGGGGCATGTAAAAACTTAAAGGACCTAGGACACACTTGCAGGTAACATTTATGTGAACAGAGGTGAGCATGTTGCAATGTGGCAGTATTTTCCTCTGTAGAATATGGAAACAGCGCTATAGGTTTATGCATGTCCTTATCATTTCCTGCCAAATTGCTTTCACTCCTTCAAAGCAAGCAATACTAAAACTCACATAGCCACTGGGCAGCACTTCTGTGCTTTCTTCTTTGCGATTTAAATGGGACTGTGCAAGTGTCTGATCCAAAATCTGTAGGGAACAGTCTTCCACAGGCAACATCTGGCCACTTGGCTTGGCTTTTTAAGTATTTGGCAGCTTTTAATCAGCTCAGACTCAGTCATCTGATTGCAACAGCAAAGCTAATGATTCTGAACATGCATTCAGGTCTATGAATTTCCTTTGATATGATACTGTTTAATTTTTATCTGTGCCTATGCAGAATCAGGCAGAAATTCTTTAAAAGGCTTCTAGGTAATAGCAGTGTCATGGGTTTTCTCAAGCAAAAGGATTATTTACTGACAACAGCCAGATGCTAATTATCTGTCTAAAACATTTAATTTACCCTAAGGTAATTTATTTCCCCAATTACATCCCAATTGAACACAGAAAAAAATTAATTATGTAAAATAAAACCCCACCATTTTTCATTTGTTATCAGTTATTCTGGGCTTCAGCCAGTATACGCTTGAAGAAATTGCTGACTGAGACAGTGAAGGAAAAAAGCTACATGGATCCACAGATGTTTTTTAAAGCATCTCATGTTTGCTCAAATAACCGAGCACCAAGCACCTATGGGATTTTTTGGCTGTGGGTCACAGACAGAAAAAAAAAAGAGAGAAAAGTTTTCCTTTAGAGATTTCAAATGGATGACAGGAAAGACTCCAGACTGGCAGAATTTGGTCTTCAGCCATCATTAAAAACAGACTGAGGTGCATTCACTGACCAGCTGCAGCCCCGGGAAGGATGCCCAGATCCTGCATGGGAGTGCTCATTCAGCTGCAAACACGCTTTTCTCACGTAGCTGTCACCCCTTGCCCAAGCCTCTGGGAGAGGGGCAACAGACGGACACTCACTGATGGTGGCCAGACCGATCTGCTCCAGACACCAGGCGACATACGACATGCTTTCTTTAGCGTGCTTTGGAGCAGCTTGAAATCTGCCATGTGGGAACTGGAGGGCACCGTAGGGATGGTCCTGCAACATTTCCTGCCTTTGGCAGGAGTATTTTTGCTTGACTGCCTGTTACCAGAAGGATGTGAGTACTCAGAGCACAGAGTGCTCCATTTAATGCTTCCTCTTTGTCCCTTTCTCCCCTATCAAACGTGAGTAACAGCTCCAGTTCTCTTCTATCCAGACCTGTAATGACTGGGTTGTACTCCAGTACCTACCGTGAAACAGTAATGTCTATAAAAGTTGGGTCTAGTAAGTCTCCTCTAAAGGTACCCGCATTTGAAATCTGGACAAACTGAAATGAACCACTGTGTCCATCAAGCAGAGGAACAGCATTGGAAATGACAAATTTCATTAATTCATTGCCAAACATATGGTGATGATGCTTATCAAAGCACTAGATAAAATCCAGAGCAGTTCTGGATCTAAAGAATATTATTTGGAAAATTCTACAACATAGATTCAACCTGAACTTCTCATTCCAGCAGAATTTGGACAGCAATTCGGGAGGCAAACTCTTTTCTTCATACTCTGTCCTCACAGGCAACTGGGTAGATTTTTCTAACTTGCTGGATATTTGGATGTATATCCTTTTAACACACAGTATTTAAGTTTGGAGTGCTGAAGGCAGTCTTAACTAAATGAAATTTACAGAACCATTAGCTGCTTTCCAAATTTTGCATGTGAGATGTATGACAAAGGAACCAAATCATCAAAATATCCTCC
Organism: Scopus umbretta; assembly: GCA_013400535.1. Taxonomy (NCBI): domain Eukaryota; kingdom Metazoa; phylum Chordata; class Aves; order Pelecaniformes; family Scopidae; genus Scopus; species Scopus umbretta. The sequence continues at coordinate 12,153 of VZTL01071849.1, read as the reverse complement.
CAATCTTCAGGAACAGGATGAGGAAGTTGTTTGTAATTTTAGTTGGCCAGGAACATCTCTTCAATTTAAGAATTAAAAAGGTGGAATGGAGAAATAATTTTCTCTAGAACAGCATGAGCTTCAGAAAATACACAAATGTGAGAGCGACTCCGTCTAGCCAAATACACTTGTCTCTAGCAAGTGGCCTAAATAGGTGCCTGGAAAGAATACAAAACAGGGCAAGCGTATATGACCTTCCTCCAAATACTCTCTGAGCCCCCAGTCATTTGTGGCTCACGTAAGTCCCAAACGTTTTTGTCTTCCCTTGAATACAGGTAAAGTGTAACACCCTATGGCAAGGAGTTCCACAGCTTAACTGAAATCTTCTAAATAAGCAGCTGTTTTTAAGATCAGTCTTTCCAGACTCTGAACTGGACTGGCATTGCCTATGTTCATCTGTATGTATGTGCAATGTTCATGAGCTCATGACTACAACTGTCTGTATCCAGGCACAGATTTACTGAGAGGATGTCATTAACACAGCCTGGAGGGGGATATTTTCTCCAGAAGTGACAGAGCAGTGGTCAGTCACTACCAGGGCACCTGTCCGAACTGCAGGTGCACCCACCTTTTATACTTAAGACTTCAGCATGAAAGACCTCCAAGATTTCATTCTTAGAGGAACGCAATTCTAATTCATGTTGGACACTGAATCAGTGGATGATGCGGAAACCACTCTGGAGCTGTAAATGTATGCTGGAAGAAATGAAAATGCAAACAAGAAATGTCTGCTTTTTGTACTACAAAACGAAGTGCCACACTACTGTAGCATTGAGCAAAGGCATTTAACAATGCTACTTCAACTGGAAGAAGAGTTTGCATAATTTCTTCATACTGTATCTTGGAGACAACATCGAATTTTATTTTTATTTATAGCTATTGCTATGGTAATCACAAGTGTGTTAAAATGTATATAATAAATGTGTTTAATTAATGTTAATAAATCATACCTTTCAACGCCATTTAACTTCCATTTGTGTTTTCTTGACATCAGGAGCCCACCACCCCATGCTCCCTAGAAGGCAAGACACATTATCTTAATGAGAAGATAACTCTGCGTTTCTGTGATGACATCTGTGCATTCGCATCAGTTTGGGGCCCTTTCCTTCTTCTTGCTGATGTGGCCTATTCCAAGAAGACCAGGCAGATGAGGCCTGAGGCTTTAGCTGTACTAACAATTTTCTTCCAGTAGCTTGGAAGCAGTGGTTTATAGCCCATAATCTGAGTGCCAACCCTTACCGTCTGCTAACCCCTCCCTCACCACCTCCGCTGACACTGACACATTGGGCTGCCCTACACTGTAATTAATAACTTGCAGAGCTGCTCCTGGGTAAGCTGCCTTTTCTCTTTTAGCGACCGAGTGATGGTAACAAACCAGACTGCGATCTCAGCTGCTCTGGGGAGTTTTCATCATATTTCAGATCACTACTGCTTGCCCCCTACTCATTTGCTTTTGCTCCCAGATATCTGGGACACGCAGGTGTTTCATGTGACTGAGAAGTAGTTTACGGTAAATACGAATTCTTCCTTTGAATTGGAGTGATTTTGGCTGACACAGTAATCTGAAAGCAAGGCACCCAGCCCTACAGAAATTCAATTACCAAGCCTTTTTGGAGAAAGGATTTGCAAAAAGCGACACAAAAGCCATTCTAGGGCTGAAAGATGATCCTTCAGAAAGATTTATTGGCAAGAGTCCAGATAAAGCTAAGTAGCCAATCTGATAAATTTCTCTAGCATTTGCATTAACCTGTTCAGCAATTTGCGGTACTTTATTCCAGACAAATGTAGCCTTTTCCTTATGTATTTATTTTGCAGCTGCTGCAGAAGCTGAGCTGGGGCTCAGTATGGTTCTTAGGTATTTCTTGTACTAATGGCATTTAGAGATAAAACTGAAGGCCAAAAGCACTGAAAATAGGTCATCTTAAGTTGCTAAAACTTAAGTCCTAGTTGCTAAAAGTACCAAATAGTCACAGCTCCTAAAATGTCCTCCTGACCTGAGCTTTTCAGGAGTAAGTCAGCACTTGGATGTTAAGAATTAATTACAGGAACCAAATACAAAGGGTTTTGTACAAGGTGACACTATCCAAACTGAGTAAATTAATGCTAATACACCTTGTAAACCAGATCCCCACAAAAGATGATACTTACATCCACGTGCATCCAGATTTTGTATTTCTTGCAGATGTCTGCAATCGCTATGAGAGGATCAAATGCCCCATACACTGTTGTCCCAGCTGTGGCACTCACCAGAAAAGGAACAAATCCCTGCAAGAAAGCGCAGAGGTATTTGGCAAGGTCAGGGTGCTGCAGCCTCCCCAGACTGCAGCAGCCCCGACTACTCTTGTGCTGCCTCCACAGTGAGCCCACAAGTGTCTCCTAGAGGACATCCTTGCTACATTACATTGGTTTTCTCTTAGTTTAGGTGCCAATGATATTATAGTTTCTACCTTAAGGTGGCAGCAAACTTCCAAACCAGCATCCTCCACTCATTAGGATGCATGAGACAGATAAGGGCTCAGAAGAACAATTCTGCTCCATGCCACCTGCCTGAAACAAAAAGGTCTGCTCTGAATGATGTTGCATAAAACAAATCTCACCAGGCTCCACAGTGCAAGAAATATCTCTGGTGGACTGTGCCATGGGCTGTACTGTAATTACCCCAGTGAGTGTCAGAACGTGTGGTGGCCCAGTCCTGTCAGTGGGAACATCTTGCCTGGGGGTGTCTCCTGGGGGCAACGCACAGGGGAGGTGTGGGCCCCACCTCCAGCCCCATCCCTCCTGCAGAGCAAGGAGACAGCAATCTCCACAGAGGCCAGGGACCATCTCTTGGATTCCCTCTGCTAAATGCTGTCCCTCGTAGAGGAGCACTCACTGTCCATCACATGTCATAATTTACACCAATGTTTAATTTTAAATTCATTTGTAGTTCTGTTGATGTCATAGGCAGTACTCAGAGCAACAAAGGTAAAAAGTGGCGACATTTTTTGCAGAGCCGGGGTTTAAACTATCAAAAAGGTCTAAACTTCCCTCTGCAAAGGGAAATACATTGTCAATAGGTTTGGGTGGTACTTTTGTGATGTTGCCTTTCATTTTTCTCTAATATATTGCTTTTCTTAGATGAAGTAAGCCTTTAATAAAGATTTGCATTATTAATGAGCTTTAAATGCTGTGTTTCTAATGATTGTTTACATAAATGTTGAAGGCACAGGGCTAAGTTCATTGCATACTTTAATCTGTTGTTTTAATTCCTATGTATTATCATCATTATCTAATACTAATGAACATACTAATGAACAAAAGTAGTGCATTTTTAGAGACGTGTGGATTTCAGTGTATCCTCCATTGTTTTGATGACTATGAGGAATACCTTCAACATGTTAAAATATATACAAATTACACAAATGGTTACTCTGTTTTTGCCAGTATTCAGCTGACAAACTGCATCATAGGCTGATAATATAAAAGAGGAAGATGTTATGCAGAGGAAAATATTAAAAAAGCCAAATAGCTGATGGAGATTATAAAGTAGCTCTAAACCTATTTTCTCAGCAACTAATTGCCAGGCTACATTTCTGAGAAATAAATCAAAAGTTAATGGGCAAGCCTATGTTTGTTTTACCAAGGAAAGCAAAACAACCGGCTGTTCCTTTTTTTTTTTTTTTTTCTTTTTTGGAAGCAGAAAAGCTAGTAAACTTACTTTTTGTTTGGCTTCAAGAATTCTTCTTTCAAGGTCTGATGGGATCATTTTTCCTCTGGAGCAAGAGAGAGTTACATTAGAAATTTGATCCTGAAATCAGGCCTTGCTATTACTTCTTCGCTTAATGGGGAACCCAAATAAGGGACAAAGTGATTTTTTTTCCCAAGGCTTATGCAGCATTGAAGAGCACAGAAAGACTCTGACCATTAGTCTGAGTTTTTACCTTAATTATTTTGTCAACCAGTTTGCATCAATATGGTGCTGGTTAACCGAGAGAAGTTATCTCGTGACCACCCTTGTTGAAGATTGATGCTGCTCCATGGAGCCTCCTGGTCCCATTTGAGATTACTGCCTTGGGAATATGCTCCAGGCTTTGAGGGAGAAGCTCAGACCAGGTCCCAAGAAGATTGCTGGGTGCCAAATGTCATGGTCCCCTTTCAGCAGGCACAAAAAATGCCAGTTAAGCCGCATGGCCTTGAGCAGCATGGCTCAGCTCTGGTGTAAGCAGTAGCTTCCATGCTTCCATCCAAGGGATGAACTCATTTCAGGGCGACTATTCCACAGTTTGGTGCATTACATGTTCACATTTGCTTGACGCGGGATATGAGAAGAAGCTACCAGTCTGGACTCATTAAATGCACTGTCAGGCCCTTCATATTGACTGTATGCTGTATTTGCAACACATTTAGTATGAACCGTTCACATGAGATTCAGACTCAGCAATATAATGCTTGAAGGCTAATTTATGATATCCTGCAAATTAATTAGGCACAAGGTAAAACAGTGCTGATATTGAATATCGTGGTTAAGTTTTTTCTTTGCTTTAGCCACAAGCAAGACTACCTAAGAAGAGAGTAAGCTAAACAGCAATACAAACATGACAGCTCCACACACTACAGGAATAAACTCTTCACTGATTTAAGAGTTGACCATTTAGATTTTTATGTCTACATGTACTTTGAAAGACTTTTTCCATTTTTAGTACAGTTGGACACATTTTTTTTTCTATCACTAAAGCACTGTTTCCTGTTGCTATTAAAAAGCCTTTCCTAAAGCTCAAAATATAAGTTTTAGGGAAACAAACAAAACCATGAGTTTTAGTTTTATATTAAAAAATAAAAACCTGAAGTGTTTTCATGACATTTAAATGGATGTAAACTAAAAAAAAAACCAAAACAAAACTGATTTTTTTGTAATAAGATACTTCTCAGTTTTATACGTTTTCATCCTTACATAGCTCACAATAAGTCACTAATTATTTCAGTAGAAATGGGTTTGCACTACTGAGTTTTTTGAAAAAGCTGTCTAAAAATTAGCCCTGATTTTTCTAATAGAAGTTCAAGGTCTAAAGAGTATTTAACTCATTGTGAGTTACCCACAGTTATGTGACATGTTCAGAGAAAAGCAGTAGTTGTCTTATCTTCCAAAACTGTTTCTGGAATCATTACAGGAATAAAGAAAAAAAAAAACCCATGCCTAAGGAAGGCAATGAGTTCCTCCCCCAAACATAGTTTAGATGTTGGTCTTTAATTGTTTCTAATTTATTGAGCTTGTGCATGCAAACACACACAGAGCTGGGCAGAACCCATCATTGCCAAAATATTTTTACCAGGATAAATGGTTATCCAGCCCCTGGTCATGTTGAATATGCCATGCTTTGCCAAGGAGCAAGCAGTAGCCTGGCTTTGGGAGAGGCAGAAGAGAGCAGCAGCAGGACACTGAGGATAGAGTAGTGTTGGTGTCAAAGTCTTCTCATATTACCCACATCTGTACACAGTCTTTACTGCTGCCACACCATACTACAGTGTTTTGACCCCAAACCTGCAGGTAATATGCTATTGCTACCAAGATGTCTGCACAGTAGTAAAAGAAGCAAGGGACGTCCAGTCTGGGGAATGAGCAAGAACATGATTTTCTGCATGTTCTCCTGGCTTGAGATTCACCACACATTTACACAGTCCCATGATACAGCAAAACAAGGCAAACTTGGCAGTTGTGGGTCAGGATGGGGAAGAGAAGAGCCACCAAGAAGTGTGCTTGGTCATGCTGGAAACATCAGAAAGATCTCGTGGTGCTCCTTCACCCTCCCACAAGTCCACATCTTTACAAAGGGTCCTGTCCACTGCACAAGCCCACATCCTGCGCAAACACCGTGCTTTACCCTGGTGGCATCTGCTGGGATTTGGTGATACAGACAGTAACCCTGCTGTTTACTTCAGGGTGGGCAGGGTAGGCATTGTGGTCTTCACAGAAAATCACCACACTGAATTTGCACAAGAAGAAAAGGAAGACATGGCTTCACTGATCCATGTCTGTGTTTAGTGAATAGAAACAATCTGAGGTTTATTTTGATGTGTGTTGGTTGTGTTGATGTTGTCATTAAATCCTCTTGAAGGTGTGCTCAGTCTTTTGTTAATAAAGAGATAATAAGCCCATAAACCAATATGCAGGCACTGTGATTAGCACTGTAAATTGCTTAGTTGATGTTCTTTTAATGTGGGAGCAGAGTATTTTGATAACAGTAAAACTTTCCATTTATGCTAGAGCCATAAATAATTCAATAACTTATAACAATGATATTTGGGACTCAGAGTAAGAGCATATTCTATTTAAAAGATTCTCAATAGAACTGATAAGGACTGTTCTATTAATTTTCATCCCATAGAAAGCAAGTTTTCCCTAAAATTTAAAATATTCATCAGAACATGTTGATTTTGTTAATATTTCTTTGCTTTCTCAAACAGGTTTTCATAGAGAATCACAACCTTTTAGTTGGGCAAGTTAAACAAGATGTTATTTACCACCAGTTTTGTATTCCTGATGGGACCTGTAGGTTAGGTGCCTATTGTGCTCCTCCTCTGCATGGGCCATCCCCCTGCATCCCCCTGTGCTGCCCACAATGCTGCCAAGACCCTTCTCTCCACATCCCATCACAGGGGTGTCCCCACCATCAAGGGCCCTGGGGGAAACGTAGTCCAGCTGAGAAGGATGGTGAGAGTATGAAGTAATACAATTGCATTAGCAAATGCGCCTCAATGTTTTACTGCTTTAAAAGGCCCACATCAGTTCATTTTAATGGATCAAAATATGAATGTCTAAACACTCCATTTTGACCAAAATAAGCTTCTTCCTCATTTCTTAGCAGAACATGTCAAGAATGATTGTTAGTTGGACTTTTTGTTTCACTTCAGGATGAAAGAAAATGAAATACTAGAAATCCCTGAGGAAGGGAACTTTTAAGATTTTTGATGAGCTCCAGAAATGGACTCGTAAAGAAGCTTCCTCACGAAGCTTCCTCACGAAGCTTCCTCAGAGCCAGTTCCTCATGCGGCTTAAATCACTGTAAGGCTGCTAAAGATGATATGCTATGATGAATTATACCAACTGTTGACTGCATCCTATATGCTCTCTCTGAGCTGGGCACTCAATGATCTTCTACGTACTGATAAAAAGAGCTGTATTTGGCATCTTTACTTACCTTTCATCACACCTAATCAGAATCACACTATCTGTACCAATACCCAAGGCTGCAGCTCCTTTCTTCACAGAAAAATGACTCTGAAAAAAATCATTTATTATTATTTTTTGGTTTTATTATTATTTCTTATCCAATTTACTATAACACTATACTCTTGCAAGCCCTTCAGCAAGTAGTCCCACACAGGCAGTAATTCTATTCGTAGACTTTTTGGAAACCATTCACTGTAATTTGGCAATTTGTATCAGATCACTACAGTCAATTAAAGAAACAGCAATCACTCTAATCTGAATTTACTCCTGGAATATTAAATACACAACTGTGGCTGATGATGGACCCAAATTCTGTCCTTGATGGATACCTGCAGCTTCTATTGCTTGTATAGATTCAGCAATTAACTTGATTCACTGAAACAAAAAATCCTCCCCTAGAGAATTAATTTAGTTCGTAGCATCCAGAGTGATGTGCTTCTGCTATGTAACTTCTGGCCAAATAATATACTGAGAGAAATTAAGATACGAAACCTAATTGTGATGTCATGCCAGTGAAAGCTAGTAATAACTCCCATTAATAAATAGAGCTACTGCAGTTTAAAATCAGAACTGGGCTATTAGTAAGACTATTAGTTAATCTGTATGTACAGAATAAAAAGTGGAAGTTATGTACCGGAGTGCAAGTCAGCCTGATTTTCTCTAGCTCATATGACTTAACTCCTGAGCCAGTGTTGGTTTATAATTCTAATTTAAATCCTACTGATTATGATAATGAAGTAGCTTTGTATCAGATTATACCACCAAGAATCTGATTTTTATTAACTGAAGTACAGCTGTAACAATGTTGTCCAAATTTTAACTACAGATTATCAAACTTAAAAAATGGAAATTCTTTGCATATACTACAGTACCATTAGTTCAGGATGTAACACTACAGAAAAGTTCAAGGAGATAAAAACCTAACAGGGTTTTTTAGATGTCTGAGATGTTAAAGAAGAAAGGAAGACATAGTCTGTGGGAGTAGAGAAGCAGACCACAAAGCAGAGAAGTAATCACTGTTGCTTTGTCAAATGTGTATTTGGCTTCAACTGTAAAGAGAGCAGTAGAGAGCTACAGGGGAAGAGATGGACACATCGGTTAAACACATGTGTTTCACTTAAAGGCTGTGAAGTCAATGGGATTTCACTGCATACTTAAGGGCTCCCTTCATAATTAACACCTTGAGAAATGAAAATCAATTCTAAATCAGCTTCATGAAAGAAACAGGAAGAAGAGTAGAACTGCAACATGTACCTTCAATTTACTAAGTAAGAAACCCCTGTGTTTTAAAAATCACTCGGAGGGGGTAACAATCATTAATAGTTCTAACTACTGTGGTTAGGGTCACATAAAGGTTTCCACTCCAAACTCCTTTTTTCATACCGCTCTATCTCACCGTTTGGCTGAAATGCCCCAAGTGCCATAACGTCCATAGAGTTTTTCAATGTTCAGACATTTTGAAGAAGTTCAGATTGCTCTTGAGCCATGATTCACTGACAATACATGGACAATTTGAAAATACTTCTTCAAGTGAAAGATATTTTTCATACCATGTTCATTTTTTTAATGCAGTGGGTTGGTATAGCTTTCCCCTATAGCGCATGACTGCAGTATACCAACAATGTGTATTGAACAGCCACCAACCACTCTGTCTAGACCTAAAATCAGTTTTTAAGGCCCTAGTACAACAAACTATCCTAGCCCCTGAATTAAGCACATTCTGAAATGTCAACATATGCACATTGGACTGACTTCCGCACAACCTGATGATCAAATGAAATGCATACCTATGCGTTTAGATGAGCAACAAGGGATTTGTGCCTGTGCTTCAGTGTTTCACTGAATCAGACTGAGCTCATTGCAGCTAGTCTAATCAGGCTTAAGTCATCATGTAGGCTCCCTCTGCAGTCTTGGTGGGGAGACAGGCACCTCCAGAGGACTCATCCAGCACGAGGGTTGCTGTTTTGGAGTGGGTGCACAATGACATCAGGTGAGGAGATTTCTACCCCTCCCCTGGTGATCAAGCCCTGTGATATCTATTGTCTGTGAGACTGGAAAGTGTACAGTACCTGCAGGCACCAGTGCGCTGGAAACTGGTAGATATTTCATTTTAACACACTTATTGTCTAGTCTATTAAAACCACAGGTTAGTGATATGCTCAGACTAGATACGGAATATGCCCTGCTGTGTTTCTAGCTGGCGTCACAAAGTGCTAGGAAGTATTTACACTTTGAACATCAAGGGACCGGTCAGCATCACACTAATATTTTTCATGGCACGTTCTTTATTTCATTAAACCGAATTTTTGAACACATTTCCACAAGCTGCATTGGCTTCACTAAAATCAGTGGACTTTTCCCAAGTACAAATGCACTGTACATTAAGACTTGGACTGGGACCAATCCACAAACCTCTATACACGGAAGATACTGAAGTTTCCTCCCAGCCTTGTGGGTCTCCCTGAGCATCATGGTGCAGCAGTGCAATTTCATGAGAGCAGGGAGGAGGAGGGGCCATGAGGAAGCTTACAGGAGGCTTACAAAAAATTCCCAAGTTTAGGAAGACATCGTTCAACTTTGCAAAAATGGAAACAGAGCTAGAATATTGCCAGTATAATAATGTCAGTTCATTGATATGCTACGTAAAGCTAGAATTTAATTCCTATACTTAAAAAATAAATCTGTTTTTTATTCATGTATTACACAAACTGATGTACACATAGTGGGTAGTGTAATATATAAATACAGGTAGAGATGTAGGAGTGAAGAGTCACAGATATATTTCACTGGGTTTTGAGTCAATGACATTACATTGATGAATTTTGCTCCTTATTCCATACTAGTTAAAACAGATTTGCTACTGTAATTTGTTTTTCTAATAGAAAATAGAACTATTCAAAATGCCTTGAACAAGAAAATACAGATTTGAATGGTTTACTATGAAGAAGAAAATTAAGCCCATGTGCTCAAAGGCATCCACTGGAATACAGCCAAGCTCAGCTGCCTCATTTAGTCGTCTCATGGCACTGCTAAAACAGCACTGGGGAAAAAATGAATGTAGTGCCGATAGCTCAGCTGCCTGAAGGCTTTTGACAGACTGAAGGAAATTCAGCAGTCAGGAACCAAAACAGGTCTAGGGATAAATTGGGAAGAAATACAGTAGTCTGTGCACAGAAGGGCAAATGCAATTACAATTTCTAAACAAACTTTGAACATGAAATTGCTCAATCTGTGCATACAGTCACAGATATATGACTACTGTTTATGTTATTGTGTCTCAGGGTAACACTGGAATTACTCCAACTGCTTGAGAGGCTCTAAAAGAGCCAGGATGAAAGTGAAAAAGGAAAAAATAGTTTTAAGAGCAAAGAGAACTTTCCTAATGACAATGAATATTAAACTTTGTCTTAAAATTCCTGGGATGGTGCTGAAAATTTGGTTACCTGTGTAAGATGAAGGTAAACATAGAGAAATATAAAGGTCAAGGAGAAGGAAAGGCTTGCAGAAATAAGCCTGGTTAAACAGAACTACCGACAGATTCAGCTGGGCTAACGGGGAAGAAGGATGCTAATTGTGACCCCTATGGGAATACGGGGGCTACAGACTGTTCGGCCACACAAGGCAGTGAGCTTGAACACCATCTTTCACGACACAGCCATGTAGGAGTTAGGCAGATCTGAACTCTTACGGTGAGAGAACCGGGGTCAAAAAGGGAGGACAGGGGCAGGCTCCCTGATCGCAGTCCTGAAGGAAAAAACAGGCTAAGAGAAGCCAGCAGGACCAGATCTTCACCACTGTCCTGTGCTTGCCATAGACAGGAGGACACGCAGGTGTCACCGTGGCTTTCGCCCTCCCTCCCTTCATGCAGTGCTGCACTGCAAAAGGGTGCATGGAACACTACAAAGAGGAACCTCAATTTGTCTCTGAAAAGAAATGTGGTTAAAATTTAATGGTGAAAGAGAAGGCATAGAGTATTAGTCAATATTAGTGACAAAAGCATATTATTAGTCAGGGAAAAAAATGGTGATCTTGAGCCAGGTGAATCTTCCCTTTATCTAAAATTTCAAATGCTGTTAGGAATAAGTTTGCCTGGTAGCCATTTTTTTATAGTTAGCTTTGTTAAGTAAAAACACATTGTAAATTTATTACAGGTGCAATAATGAATAGGCCTTTTGGAAAAAGAAAGAGTAATTAAAAATGTTCTGATGCTGAAAAGTACGGCACTGTTATCTTAAATGAACAGTGCTTCAGTATACAGATGTTTCTATTATTATAGCTTGCTAAATTAATTGCTCATAATCTGGCACGGCTGAAGCTGTCAAGAAGAAGCATCCCAAATGCCATGAGCCCCAGAAGTCACAGCTGGTTTTTCAGATTGCAGTCTCTCCCTGCTCACATAAATCCAGAGTGGCACAAGCTTTGTGGAGGGAGCTCACCAGGAAAGTTCCCAAATGCTGAGCAAGCCGAGCTATCCAGCAGCCAAAACCTTTCTGAGGTTTGCAAGTTTGGTCACTGGCACCCCGGTGCTCTGCAGACCTGGACCCCCAGTCTCACCCTACCAGCCACACACCAGCAAAGGAGGCACATGCTCTTTCCTCTCCATCTCCCCTGGGCTTTAAACAATGTGGGATCCCAGGATGTGTAGGCTGGGATACTTCTCTCTTAATTTTAATCATCTATAAACATGTGTCTGGTCTAGGCTCCCTCAACAGTGGGGAAGAAAAGGTACCTCCAGAAGGCACCTCATCCCAGAGGCTTTGGCACACATTTTAGACAAGGATGAGTTGTCTTCTGCAGATCTCGCTCTCTTTTTATTGGCTATAAAAAGTACATACACTAATTCAGACTAGATGTTTACACTTTAGGTGATTAAAGTTAAGTGACACTGCACTTTGGTCACAACAACC
>VZTL01071846.1:30060-54212 GCA_013400535.1 Scopus umbretta | reverse complement strand
GCCCGCCCCGCACCGCCCGGCCCTGCCCGCCCTCGCACGGCCTCTCAGCTCCTCTGGCAGGCCGCAGCGACAGGAACTGAACCCCATCACTGACAAGGGGTCATGTCCACCAGCGGCGGCTCGTGCTGCCCGTGATGCCCTGCTCCGCGCCGCTCAGCTCCTGGCAGCCTGGAGGTGCAGAGGGACAGCAGAAGCCTGCCACGCTCTCAGCTCTGCTCCTTGCTGCCTGCAGCGGCCCATGGGCAGCACCCAGGCAGCCTCTCGCCACCTTCCTCCCGGGGTTTTGTACAGGGGTTTGCCAGAAAAGCTCCCTGAGCTGTGGCTCTGCCAGAACCACCCCTAGCCCCTCTCTTCTGCCGTCTCCCAGGTCCCAAAATCCACCCGACAACATGCACTGAGCCTCCCATCCAAAATCTGGGAGCCTGGGCCCCAGGTGGAGGGTCTCAGCACACGGAGGATGCTCGTGCCCTGGGCTGCTGTCAGGCAAGGCAAACAGCCATTAAATGCTGCCACCTTCGTGGCTTTGAAGTGCGTCGGATCGTGGGAATGGTTTGAACTGAACGTGTGAAACTCTGCGACATGGGCTGGGTTCATCAGTTGTTTATTTAGTGACTTATTTGAATGCTCATGAAAATAGTGAAAGAATAAATAAGAGTTGTGAGAGAGGTACTTTAGCCCAGTGGAAACTCATTCTTCACAGGGCATAAGGAGAGAATCCTTTTTGCCACAATTTTTGAGGAAAGTTTAGCACAACGTACGTCTTTTCTTCTTTTTATCTGGCTCTTGCACTATTCAGGCTTTGGTCTTTGGTAAAAGTCATGTCATTTTAGTGGGATGGTCTAGGTATACGATTGTAAGGCAGATACAGGAGCACCTTACCGGAGTAATTGAGAGGGGGAGGACGCATGGAGACCCCAAGCCCAGGCTGCACAGGCAGGAGCGGGCGCTGGAGTTGGTGCAGCCCCACCGTGGGTTCAGCCCGGCTTTGGGCAGGCTCCGGGGCTGTCCCTGCTGTGCACCCGGACCCCCTGCTCCGCACACAGCGAGCCTCCTGGGAACAGACAGGGCACCATCGGCTCGGCTGGCTGTCCCCCAGTCTTTATACCCAGAGAGGTGCCCTAAAGAAAGAGGTACATTGGATTTATTTTTGTTTTTTCCTTGCTTTTGTCAGGCTTTGGGCACGGAAATGGCCTGAGTGGCACCACCTATCATCAGAGCTAGACCCAAGGTGGGAACCCAGCCCCAGACCTTTGCAGCTCGCTTTCAAGGCTGCGTGGATGACAGTGGAGGTCTGGGGAGGCTCCCGCGGGCTCGGTAATGCAGTCCCGCTCTTGCCTGCCGTGCCTGGGAAGGTTGGCGCTGCCCCCGAGATCCAGAGGGACAACTGCTTAATCCCTCTCTTGTTCTCCTTTTTGGCTCTCTGCTCATTGTTAGTCTAATTGGTACATCGAGGTTTATGATAAAGATCAAGCCCACCGGGTAATGGCAAGTACTGTAGCTGCCTGGGGTTCATTTGCTGCAGTTCCTGTGTTTATTATTGCTAGAATTAAATAGTTTCCCATGGAGAAATGGCTAATGATGTCACTAAAATATGAGGAGGGAGGAGGCAATTACAGCTGCTTCTGACCTAGCTGTTCTTGCTCAGGCAAACAAAACAGCCTCGTTTGCTGTGTGCAATATAAAAGGCTGCGGCGGTGGGTTGCGCCTGGTGAGCCCGAGGAGGCAGGAGGAGGAGAGGGAAGTGCTTTACGAGGGGAAAGTCTCCTCTTCATGCACAAATATCTAAAAACTATTAATTTCAGGCAGCAGCTAGGAAGAAATACATGAAAGGGAAATTGATTTCTATTTAAATGGTATGTTTTCATCACCTTTTTTCAGAGCATGGACATTCATCTTTGAGTACCTGTGCTAATTGATTTCAAATGCAATTCAACACAATCACTGTAGAATAATAAATCTAGGGGTGAAGAAGTAAAAGGAGGGATATCGGCGTGGCGCGGCATGGCTGCAGGACTGGGCTAGGGAGAAGGGCAAGCTGCGGCACGGGGGGCACCCCACAGCCCCCGCAGCCCGAGCGGAGCCAGGTCTCCACACTGAGCGCCCCACGGGCACAGGCAGCAGGTACATCAGCCTGTCTTAAAAGGTATGCAGCCAGCCTGCAAAAGGTGGGTTCAATCCCATTAGAGGAGTCATTCGGGGATCAAGGAGGTTTACGGCTAATAGGAAGGGTCCTGCTAATCCAAGTAAGCTCTCAGAGAGAGGAGATTAAGAGGGAGACAGGGCATAGGACTAAAATCAGGAAACAGAGCCCGAGCTGGCCAAGCAGTGCCCAGGCTGCGGGCTGGGAAGAGCCGAGCATCCCTGGGTACCGCAGGCACCCAGCCGGGCTGCGCTCCCCAGCCAAACCCGACCATGAGACCAGGGCCGCGGGGCGCAGGAAAGAAGGAGACGCTGGGGCAGGGAGAGGGCCTGGCTTTGAGCGGAGATGGAGGGGACGGGCAGATGACAGAGAGGGCTGAACCGCTGCCAGCTCCTGGAAGCGGTCTTTCTTTTATTAAGGGTTTTGTGTGCTCCCACATGCTCCTCGGCCACGTTGCTCTGTGTCACGCTGGGTTCCAGCACTCTGGGATGTGAAAAGCCATGATGCAAGGCGCTGCCAAATGGAGAAAGTTAAAAGAAGCCCTTTGAGCGCTCACAGTGTGAGCCGCTCCTCTCAGGAGCACTGTTAGTCCTCGCAAGCACCTGAATTAAATTTATTGCCGGGGATATTGGCTACAGTGTCTCCCTGTGCAGGAGAAAAAGTAAATAAAATTTCCTTCAGGCACATTGATCTTCACCATCAGCTGTCTGATGGTTAGAGAGAAGGGAGAGAGAAGGCAAGGAGTGAAAAGAGGCGACCAGCCCAGGGGTGCGACGGTGACCGTCGGGGCAGGGGCAGCGGGCTCTGCCCACCCAGCAGCACCCAGACCGCCTGGTCCGGCAGGAAGAAAAGCAGGGAGAGAGTCGAGGAGCCGGAAGGGAAACAGCAAGACCTGGAGATGAAAATAAGTGTTACATGCCATTAAACATTTACCAGGCGCCACAGCAAGGGCTCCAGCAGGCGCATGGGGTGCCAGGCACAGCCCCGGGGACAAGCAGCCGCTGCCGTGTGAAAGCATGGATCCCCTGCTATGGCAGGGTCACTCAGACCAATGCCTTTCAGCGTTGGCTAGTGCAAAGGACGTGAATAGGAGGGTACCACAGAGGAGGCTACTCTGGGGAGCAACGGCTCTGAAAAACATCTGGCTTTTAGGTGTTTATCCTCAAATAAATAATGGAACATGATACCCAAAAAGCTACTGTAGAAAAGTGGGCTAATGGAAGCCCTAGCTAAATGTGAACACGGTGGGTGAGAAGGAGGCGAGCTGCTCCTATCTCAGCATGTGGCACTTATAGACAGATATTGCAGTGCTATAGCCTGTTGTGGTACTTACATCCCAAAAGGATGTTGAGAAATTGGGGAGGGAAGAGAAAATAGCCATAAAAATCACTTGCAAGCCAAAAATACACTGCACAGAAACCAGCTAAAAGAGCCTGACATGTTGAGTTTGTCAAGAAAAGAGTGCAAGATGCCCCGATTACAGAACATAGGAACTTCTGCAGGAAAAAACAATGGAATAACAAGATGTCTTTAACCCGAGGCCAGCTCCACAAGGAAAGAGGGGCCCAAATTAAAGCCATGGGGACAAACTACCCAAGGAGGTGGTAGCTTTGGTGTCTTCTGCCAGGCTGGATGCCCTTCACCACAGACCTTCTACACAGGCCCAAACTATTGGGCATGATGTAGGATTAATGAGAGAAACTCAAAGACTTTTCATAAATGAACAATCTAGGAACTTCAATACAGCATTGTAGTATAAGAGCTCAATACCAATATTCATATTGAGTTTTCTCCCGATTTATGGTGCATAAGGTTGACTGGTTTGACTCTCATTTAATCTGAGTCCTTTCATGCATCCTTGGGAAGCAGGCATATGTAGGCACTGCCCAAAATTGAGATTATCTGCAAATTATCTGTTCTTTTGCACTCTCCACCGCTGGGATGGAGCTGTGCATTTTTGCCCACATAATAGCTGGGCCATTTTGAAGCAGTATTGTATGGGCATCATCTTTTCCAAATACACTTGGCTCATTCATTCCCATGCGTCCTTGATAGCAGTGAGGAATCACACCAGGCAAGCAAGTGGGAGCCCTGCGCTGTGTGAAGCCGCGCTTGCAGGAGGAGGCTGGTGCTTCCAGAAAGAAGGAACTGCTGTGAGTCAGGACGAAGCTCCGGGAGCGCACTTCTCCCTTTCTGTCTTCCACTGCCGCCTCCTCTCCAGATGAAGAACCTGCAATCCTGCCAGGGAAAGGGTTAGAGCTTAACAAAAAAACAGCACCCTGATCACTGCTGCTACAATTAAACCAGAAACAGTTGGAATGCTTATATTGATGCAGCTGGGACCGTAAGCAAAATAAAACCAGTAAAATAATGGCCAGTGGACAGTTGGAGACCATGGAAAACCTATTGATTGCAACAGGGTCTCTTTTCTGTACAGCAGCATGATCTTGGAAGAGCAGAGTTTCGGGTAATTTCTAGCAAACAATGTACGATACACCATTACTTGTGGATCCTGGAAATCGAACCAGAGCGTCCAGGTCTTGCTAGTATATGCTTATTTAAAAGCAGACTCTAGTAACAAGGAGCTGGTCGCTGCCAGAGCACATCAGCTTGCTTTTGTGGTGCACAAAATATTTTTGGTTTCTTTGCCGTGCAGATCGGGGCAGAGGGAGGCCATGCAGAGGTAAGCAGAGATGCCCGTCGGAGCTGCCGCCGTGCCGAGGGGCTCTGGGGCAGCAGGCACAGTGGAGCAGGAGCAGCCTGAGAGGTTGCCTGTAGTTCAAAATGAAACGTTTACCCTCCGTTTTACATGAGAATTGGGAATAAGGAGGACTGAAGCTGCCGGGCACTGCTCCAGACAGCACCCATGGCTCAGTTCTGAGTGCTGGACATGTATCCGAGCCTCCCCAGACTCAGGCTCAGGGGCGCAGGCCAGGAGGGAAAGTGTCGGTTTGTCGGAGCCACGCATCCCAGACAGGCATCGACGGGAGCACCAGGAGAGACAAAACACACAGCAGGAGGAGGGAGCAGCACCATGTCCCCTTCTGCAGCACGGGTCGGTGCCACGGGCCTGGCTTTCGCTTTCCCGAGCAGACCCTGATCCGCTCTCCCGGCCTCCTGGGGGTGGAAGGGAGGGCACTGCGGGCACACCTGGACTGAGCCCTCACTTGTGGCTTTTCCTTGATGCACCGTATTAGTTCATGAGGGTTTCATTGACTATCGTGGGATAAATGACATCCTTCCTCTGCTAGCCCTGGCTCCTCGCTTCGTCACTGGAAATAAAAGAGGGGAAACATGCCTGGGCCACCTGGACACTGTCCTCGCTGCTGCAGAGCCCATGGGGCAGCGCCGGCCCCGGCTGACCCCGGCGGGACGGATCCGGGGTCCAGCGCCGTTCCCCTACAGGCACTGGGACAGTCCTCCCCGCGCGGGTCCCCGCATGGCGCCCCGAATGGCCGCCCTGGCCGCAGCCCCCGTGCGCCCCAGGGCCGTGTCCCCCTGCCCTCGGGCGTCTCAGGAAGGGCCACGAACAGGGCCCTTGTCGGACACGTGTGGGCTCCAAAGGTCTCGAGGTGCATTTAGTGTAGAAGGGGGCTTGCCCTGGTGTTTCTGCCTGAAAGATGTATCCGTTGCCCACCGCTGCGGCGTTCACTGCACGCCGATCACCGGCACCGGCTCACCGTTCAGCCGGTGCCGCTCCCACCAGCGGGCGGCTAGGGGAGCCCCCAACAGAGGACCTGAGAGAAGGGGGGTGGTGTGGAACAGAGGAAGGGACATTCGATCTCAAATGCTGGGCTTCGGGGTAAAGCGGGGCCCCGGCCGTGGGTCGGTGCGCAGGACAGACCTGTTAATTGCCTGGGAAGCAGGGAAAAGAGGAGGGGTACTGGCTGCTCCTGGCAAACCGCAGGGCTGGCTCTGGGGCATGGCCCCACGCCAGCCACAGGACTTTTTGTTTAAAACGTTTTTATGGCTTCACACCGTAAGTCAGCACGGAAGAGGCCAGCACAAATTTACGGCAGCAAAAAGGACAAGCCCTAAAACACAGGGTGAAAACGCAGGTGTGACAGTGTCAGCAAAAAGAAAAAGCCCAGATCAGGAATTCTCACTGTTTTACGTTCTCTGTGTTAATAGAGGGAAATGTGTCCAAAATTTTACAGTTAATTTGTATACTGTACCATGGATGCTGTGGAAAGTATAAAAGAACCAAACACAACCTCGTGGTACGTGTATAAAACACTTAGAAATCGCCAAGCAAAAACTCCATTGTGGTCTGTGCACCATCACCCAAGTTCTGAGTTTTCTGCAAAATTAGCGATCAGTTCTAGCAACTAGCTCCAGATTTTTTAGGACTTTGTGACGGCAAGATCTAAGCTCCCTCCACCCCTGCAGGGCTGCTGCGGGGCAGGCAGCACCGTCCCCAGGCAGGGACATCCCGGGGGGACGGTTCGCAGGGTCCGGCGAGCGTGCCTCAAGGGCCGTCCCGTACGGTGCGGCCGGTGGCCATTCCCCTGCACGCACTGTGCTGGGGAGAAGATTGCCTTGCGGATGCACTGTGCTGGTTCAGAGGGATGATATATCAGCAAGGCTGTATTTGGGACTGTTATATATGAGCAGTTGCCTAACAAGTCTCTGTAGTTACAACCAGTAGCCGGTGCCTTGAGAAAAGGAATAAAAGCAAAAAATCAGCCTCGAAACAAAATTAAAACACAGCATGCTTCACGGCCCAGCGAGGGCAGGGGCTCGGCTGTGCTCGCCTGTGGTGGTGGGGATGGGATGTCGGCGTCCTGCCATCGCTGCCGCAGCCCCAGGGGACAGCAGCACCCTCCCCTAGGTCTGTATGCCAAACTCTGCCCCATAAACCCCTCACCAAATCATAAGTGAAATAAAGTTGTTCAGCCACAGGGGTGCGAGGAAGGGTTGTTGGGAAGGGGCAGCTGCCGTGGGATGGCCAGGGACAGCAGTTCCTAGTCACGAACCTTCCTGAGATCCATGCACCGGCTTGATGAAAATAGCTGTATCATTTATATTATTTACTTGAGCTGCTGACGTTTCCTGCCAAAGGATTTCGTAGGCAGAATATGTCTGTCCGTATGGGACAGGCTGTCAGAAGCATCGCTAACCCCCGGTGCTGAGTGCAAGCCCCACCGCCCGGCCCCAGCAGCCCACGGGCATCCCGGCCAGCTCCCCGGCGCTGCAAGGCAGGCTTCACACCAGCTACCGTCTGCCTCATGGCTAACAAAGAGATTTCACTGCGAGTTCAGAGGTGGTGAATTTGATAAACTGTCTCATATTTTTAAATGAAAAAATGATACTTCATCTTTCTAATGACAGAAAACTTGGAGATGGTTTACAGTAATATATGCCTTTTTTAATACATGGCTTGCAATCTCAGGCCAGCGGCTGTATGAAGAATGGAGTAGCAGGCAAAAGGTTAATAGAGCATTGGTCCTTTTTTAATTGAAAAAATGACTGAGGGACCATGTAGCAGACCGAGCAGTAATATTATTACAGGCTGTAAGTACTGTTCCAGAGACTTACTGTTCATCTGGGAGCAGAGTAATGAGCACCGGGCTGTGTCTCCTGCCTCGGCAGGAATGCGGACTCGCTCACAAACAGGTTCATAACCAGCTCGCCTTTGAAAATGGAGGTGATTTCATAAATGTTTGTCTTCCTTTGCAAACTTTGCGTGTGGCATGGTCCTGCAGAAAGACGTATGATGAATCACTGGCAAAATTGATTCCTCCAAATCACGCCTCGGTAGCATCACACTCGATCTGCATCAGCGTGAGAAAGGGCTGAGGGCTGGGCTGGGCTTCGTGTTTATGGGATAAGAGGATGCTACGTGGTGCCTTCTGCTCTAGCGCATTTGGCAACACTCCTGGGTGTCAATCAGCATTGCTGTATTGATCTCAGGTAAACTACAGCAATTTACATCGCCTGTGGATTGGGCCCCCCGTGCCCTTCCCCGGCGTTGCCCTTCGCCGCTGTTGCAGGTCCACCACAGTGCCCCGGCACCGGCAGCATCCCTGCACCACGGCCGTGCTCCTGCTGCCCACCCTCCCCAGCCATGCTCTGGGGGTCACGGCACACACAGACCCTCCTGCAGCTCTGCCAGGGCTCCCCGAGCAGCTCTTGACCACTCTTCAAGGTGATCCCATGATTTTACGTGCAAATTCACCCTGCTGAGTAAATAAATGTGCGCTGTATTGAGCGATGCATGGGGAGAGCCCGCCCGCAGCCCCTGCAACCCTGCGCCTCATGGGGTTCGGCTCCACTCCCCCACAGCCCTGGCCGAAGGAAGGGGCTTGATTTGCACAGACAAAGTGGAATCACTTTGCTTTTCTGCTATAAAACAATTACGAAGCTCTTATCAGGCTTGATGTGTCTTGTAGAGCAGGAAAAAAATCACAGCAATTTGGCCGGCAAAGCAGCCAGTGCGCTGCAGGCCCCCACCCCGAGCCCGGTCCCGCAGGAGCACCGGCGCGGGCAGGAGAGGTTGTCTGCGCATGGGTGAAGCGTGGTCCTTCCCCGCAGCTCCCAGGGTGGGCGCCCAGGTTGGCGACTTGCAGCACGAACCCACACGCAAGGCTGGATATATACCTATAGGTGACACGTGCACATAGGCCACGACGCGCAGGCTGTACCTGCGCTCAGCGCGGCAACCTTGGTGCTTAAGCTGGAGGTTTCTCCTCCAGCAGCTGGGTTTGAAACCCCAGGGAAAATCTGTGTGCACCAATAGAAGAATCAAAGATAATAAATGAAGCCAATAACATGGGGAAAGCTCTCTGAAAGCCTGCAAAAATGGGCCTCGAGACTAAAACTACCCTGAAATCCTCTGGGGGAAAGATGCTCAAACAATAAATAAAAGATGAAACTTGTATAAATTATGGCAGTAAATTATAATGTGAAGTAATACTGAGCTTAATGTCCTGCCTAGGCTACAAAGAGGAGGAGCAGGGCTGACGGTCGTTAGTCACCGAGTCCCCCAAAGCCAGGGGTACTGCTGAAGGCATTAAAAATAGAGGAGCTGGCAAGGACGAAGGAGCGGAGGAGGCAGTAGGGGACAGGGATCACTTCCAAATACCTGGGTGCGGCAGAGGGTTGGGGTCCGCAGGGGCGGCCAGGCTGGGCAAGGACCTGGGGCTGGGGTGTCCCCATCCCCACAGCCCCATGGTGAGGGAGCAGGGTGGAGGCAGAGGCTGGAGAAACTAAATAGCAGTGACGGAGGGGTTTGGTGCCGCGCAGGATGCCCCTAGTTGGGGTAGATGGCCCTCAGGACTAATTGCAGCAGGGAGGCTTCGGCAGCCGTTGTGCGGTGCTGGCGGTGGGGCGTGCGGCCGGCTGCTCAGCCCCGATGTCCCGGGGAGCACCATGACCCCACAGTGCTGCCTTCTCCAGAGGTCAGCAAGAGGGACAAATGGCAGTCTGAGAGCCTGCGAGGGAGGAGAGGAAGAGCGGGAGGAAGCTCCCCTGCAAAACCTGACAGAGGAGGGGAAAGGCACTTCAGCCTGCAGGGCCAAAGGGATCCCTGTCGCGGGAGGTTTATGCGGGAGCTGGGGTTTGTACCCAGCTCAAACCAGGGCGACTCCTGAAGCAGAGGCTGCAGTGGGGAGGCCCAGCGGTGCAGACACGGCTAATTGATGAGGAATTGCCATCAGAGCGCTGTGTCATCCAGAGGAGTTGAACTCTGGGCTGGCTGGGAAGCAAGGCTGTTAAACAGGTTGTGGCGGCACTTTGGGCTGGTGAGGATTTATGCTCCGGAGGAGCAGCTCTATCCGTCATTTGTGAAAAGCCTCATTTACAGAGAGACACCGTGAGGAAAGGCAATCAGCTTGAAACCTGCTAAGCTGGGAATTTATAACTGCTCTGCAAGGGAGAGCTCATCCCGCTGTTCAGCAGGAGCCACAGAAGCGGCAATGGGAGGCAGCCCCGGGAGCCGCGGGGGCCCCGCATCCCACCGTGGAACACCCCTCCGGGGACACGCTCCCACCAGGGGCTCCCTGCTCCCCCAGCAATCCTCCTCAAGGAAGCTCTGTGTACGGAGAGTAAAAAAGGCGATGGACTTCCTAACCAGCCTCAGCTGGGAGACGGCCATCTGTGGAAATAGCTGGGAGCACCTCCATTAGGAATACACCTTCCTGTCTCCAGTGAGCAAAAGGGAATTCTCACGGAAAAATGAGGTGGAAAGTGCATTTAGGAGGCACTGCATAACCCCTGGACCTGGTGGTGCCACCCGGGCTGTTGCCTCTTGCTCTGGAGAAGGACTTGCAGGCGTGGGTGTTTGTGGTCGGAGAAGTCTCGCTGCAGCCTGGCGCGGATGCTTCCTCCTTCCCACGGGCACACGGACCCCCGGAGCCCCCCAGCAGGGCGCAGCGCCTGCAAGGACCTGCTGCACTACTGGGAGCACCGAAGCCGGGCTACTGCCGTCCCAGGGCGGCCACCCACGGTCTGCACCCGCTGCCCACATCAAGGGGGACATCTGCACCCGCCGGTGGAAACCCTCCGGTTCCCGCAGCGCTGCCTGGCCCGCGCGGAGCAGGGTGTCCCACCGGGTCCCCGGCGCTCCCCAGGGAAAACCTGCGTGCAGCAGCCGCATCTCCCACCCGGCTCTGCCAGCCACCGCTCCAGGGAGGGAAAATGGTGGCTGTGGGTGATCGATTATATTTATTGGAGCCGCTCCTGGCAAAGCGGTAAGGCTGGCAGGAGACATCACAGGGATGGCGAGTGGCCTCCCCTCGCGTTCTGCGGCCCTTTCCATTGCCCTCCCCAACCTGGGGCTGAATGGAAGAGAGTGATTTGGCATGGGGTTGCAAAGGTCCCCTGGTCTGCTCGGTGGCACTGCCCCGCAGAACAAAACCCTGTCCCTGTCCCCTCACTGCTGGGGTGACAGCCTGGCGACAGACACCAACATTTCGGGGGAGAGCCAGGGGACCAGGAGCAGTCAGCCCCCTCCCCCGGACAGCCCCATGGGCATTTTAAATGTTTTACCATTTGTGAATATTTGCTGGCAACGGATTATTAAGGTTGTGCAGGCACCTGCATTTGCAGAGCCCACACTCATCCCACGCTCGGGTCCTTCCGTGATGAACCTCCATATAAAACCCCTGACTGAAGGATGGATAGCTAACATCATCATTTGTGCTGCATTTTTCTCCCCCGTGGAGGATGAGCTCCAGTTACTCCCATCCATCTCATTCTTTCAAGTCATCTTCATTCTGCAATTTCCCCTCACCCCGAAAAGAGTAAAAAATCGATCCATTTCTTTCCAATTTCAGACCAGGAGAGGGAAGGAGCCCGGTGAGAGGCAGAGGATGCCTTTTGCCACTCTTAGCACATGCCTCTCGGTGTTCCTCCCGACGCCCCCCGCGCGCTCCCCGTTCAGAGCGTGCGAGTGCGGCTGGTCGGGAGTATTGATTCCTCCCCGGAAAGTGCAGCAGGCTGCGCCCGCACCCTGACCTCCAGCTCACCCTGCCAGAGCCAAAAATACACGGCGTCAAGTCTCTGCAAGACAAAAAAACCTGCAGTTTCTCCTCTCGAGAAGGTGAAGGCTGTCCCAGCCCGGACAGCAGCCCGAGAGCTTGCGGCTGTGTGTGCCCCCGGGGCTGCACGGGATTGCCACCAGCGCGGCATCCCAGGCAAGGACCAGAGCCGCTCCGCCTTTTCCGACTTTCCATTATTTCTGCATTTCGGTGACATTCCTGCACCCTATTTCCATGCAACCACGGGCAAATGATTGATCCTGTGAAAACCATCTTTTCCTTTAAAAAAAACAAGGAAATAAATAAATAAATGAAATGTAAAAATCGGCGCATTTCTCAAGCAGTCACTCCCATCTGCGCTGGGCGGACAAAACGTGAGGGGCACTAGCACTTGAAGGGCTTCATCCCATGCCAGCCCCGCCGTCCGGCACTGGAATGGCCTGGTGGGAGGGAAGGGGGCGCGGCGGGGAGCACAGAGCCCCGAGGCTTCCCGCTGCCGGGCCGGGGAGCAGAGCCATCCCACGGGAGAACCGGGAAAGGGGACGGTGGGAGGCAGAGCCAAGCCCCTGGCCTGTCCCCAGCCGGCACTGCGGTGGCCGTCCCACGTCCCCGTCTGCGGTGAGCTGTGTCTGATTTCAGCGGCTCTGCACAGCTTCACGGCAAGGCGGGACCTCTCGTAACGCCGGTCGTGCGTGCCCTGGCGTACCTACGCTTTGTAGAGGGTTAACGAAATAAAAGTCAGATACACACCAGCACAACGTTCTAGAGGCAAATGTCTTTGCCGTACCGTGGTTGCTCTTACTCTAAATTTATGCTATAATATATCACTATTGTACCCTGTGCCGTATCTGACAACAAATATGATTTTAGGTGTCATGCAGCAGGCATTTAATTATTGGAGACATGGGCTTAATGGTATTTGTGTCACAGGAGTGAACGGTACAGATGTATCTTGACTCAAGGAGACTGAAATGCTTGCTTCAAAACTACCTCTCCTGATAATAGGTAATTTTACAAAAATGGTTAAATGAATCAGATTCAAACAAGGTCTGTTTTTTTCATCTGATCAATAGATCCAAAAGAAACAATGCCAAATATCATGAGTTATTGTGCAGCACTGACGACTGTCAGGACAATGGGAATAGCAAAGACAAATACACACCTTTTCCTCGGTTATTACTTTAAGCCTTTTATTATCATTATTATGGGTGATTAAAAATCCCATTAATCAGATGCTAAACAGATTAAACTCCATGAATTAATTTTCTGGAAATAACTAAGACAAACATTCTGTGCAGAGCTCATTTAATGAAATAGAAGCTGTTTATCTGCAAAATTAGGGCTTGCGCATATCTGAGCTTCAGCTGGAAAAATCCACTACCGTGTGGGCATGGCGGGCGCAGGCTGGAGACGCCACCTATTTTTTACCCATTCTAAGTAAAAGAAAGATCTTGCTCTAAGTAATTTATGATTCATTACACAAAGAGCTCATTAGCTAAGACTAGAAAATAAAATTACAGTCATTTAAGAAATAATTCCTTGATTTAGTGTTTAAGAAAGGGAGGCTGCAGGACAGAAGACGCATGTGCTGCCCGATGGGGACCGCGGAGCTCTGCCCAGGGAGGGGGGGCTGCCGGGACGGGGCTCGGCACGAGGCCGGGGTGCTCGGCACAGCCGTGCCTCTTCCAACCTGTCAAGGGCTTGCGCAGCCCCGACGCGGCTTACGGAGCAGAAAACAGAGCCGCCTCCTCCCTCGCCCAGCTCTGCCCTGTGGTCGCTGCATCGCCTTCCAGCGCCACACTGCGCACCCCACGCGTGGCAGGACGGCACCGGGTCCCCTCCACGGAGGAGCCGCAGGTCTCGCCAGCATCCCGGGGAGCGTCGGCTCCGCTCGCCAACACCTCAGCTGGCACCAGTTGCCCTGCGCTGGGTGAGGGATGGCGTTCTCCAGGTATGTGGGAACCCGTCCGTATTGTGGATGTGATGGCTCGCGCATAAAAGCCGGCGCCGGGACTAACGGCAGCTGAGGCAGCACCAGCCTCAGCTCCAAAGTCCTCCTGTCTGTGAGCCCTGCAGTGACTCACCAACACTAAAACCCTAAGAGTCTACTTTATTTCACCTTTGCACTTACCTGTGCTATAAAACTACATAAATAATTTCTTAAAAGTTGCGGATAATACTAGGTAATGCTTTAATTGTAGAGACCCATCTCCGTCCGGTTGAAGTTTGGCCTGTTATTCATGAATGTAAACAAAAAGGTGGGGAACAATCACAGCAGCTGCCCAGGAGCCCACGGAAACACCCGTTGCCTCATCAAAGACCAGCGCAGCGCCTTGGGTGCTGGCAAGTCCAAAATCCCCTGGCTCTACAGCACCCTGACAGCCCCAGCGCTGTCACCACAGCTTCCTCAAAGCTGCTGCCCGACGGGACTGTCAGCAACAGGGCGACTTGGCAGAGGAAATCTCCAAGACAAGTTATGTTTTCTTGGAAGCAGTTTTGTAATCATGTTATTTCATTATCATGAATAATTGCTAACATCTTTTTAACACGACTGTGTATTGCATAGGTCCTTCCCATGCAACTGCTGCTGGGTCCAAACAACCTTGTGCCTGGTACTGCAACGGGGATGAAAAATGATGACCTTGAAGGAGCACCCTAAAATAAGATTTCTTCTTCTGGTATGCCAGCAAAACATAAATCTGGGGAACTTTAGTTTGGGTCCAGCTTCAGAAGTTGAGATTTACGTGAAAGGCAACATGTTTTTCTCTAGGTTGAAGTGCATAGGGCAGTGAAGCAGAGAGTTTCACCAGATTAAATTGCTCAACAGTCTCGAATCAGCCCCTGAAGTCCACCACCTAACGGCTGTGAGACTTTAAGTGAATCTGAGGATTTTCTTCTGGTTTATCTACATCTGCGCTCCAGTGCTAGTCACATCCTCAGCCTTTTCTCTATAAGCAGGAGGTAAACGGGAGCCAAGATTCCCATCTCAGCACAGAAACCAAGACAAGATTTCAAATATCACAAGGCTTTTCACAAAAGTTTCCGAGTGTGTATGTGTCCTACAGACTAGCAGCTAGGTCAGCCGGATGGAGACGCACCAGGCAGCACTTCAGTTAGGGTTTGCCGCATCGGCTGACAGCCTGACGGCTCAGCCCAGGCTCCCTCTGTGCACCGAGCCCTTCCCCGCCTGCCAGGTCTGGCCCAGAGGGAAGCCGGGCACCTCCCAGGACACCCAGGCCACGACACACGTCACCCACCCCGCCGAGCGACAGGCACGGCTCTGCTTCCATTTGCAATGGCTCGCGCTCCTTAGTGCATCATTTTTACCTATTAACAATTAAACAAGAAGATGGCTCCTACCAGTTTTGCCATTAACGACAACGATACAGGAAATGAGCGTTAATTGATTTTTCACCAGTATCTTTCCCTCCCACAATTATGGAGCTGCCTTTGAGTGTAAAATATTGGAGCCAATGTGCTAAACAAGTTCCACCTGTGGTGGAATAACGCCCAGGCCAAGCGATTAAGCAGCTTGGCAGTGACATAGCTTGCCTTTATAGCTTAGGTACGCACGTGACGCATGAAGCCCCTGCATGGTCCCGTGTGAAAAGATCGGCAGAGCAAGTGACAGGGCCCTGCGGCTCCTGTGCCGCCCCGTGGTGCCCCATCGCTCCCACGCTGCTGCAATGCCGCTCTCAAGCATCCATTGCCGGAGCCAGCAGGACGCGGGCGCTGCACCCGCGGCCACGGGAGAAGGGACAGGAGCCCTCCCTGCCCCGCTGCTGCTGCGGCCTTGCCTTTGCTGCAGCCCCCCCCCGGGGCACCCGGACCCCCCCAGTGCTCTTTGGCCACTGGTCTATAGAATGCACAAGCGTATTTACGCTCCTGGTCATGTCTGCCGTGCAACGGTGGTAATGTCCTGCTCCTGAAATTATCCAGCTACTCACTGCTGTTATCCCGATCCCTGGTGTGACGAACAATCCCAGTCTCTAAGGCATTTCTCTGGTTCCTAAGTAATGCTTTTGTGTTAAAAAGAAAGCACTGAAAGAGCTTTTAAATCCAGTATCCGACCCTTAAAGCATCATCAGAGACAAGTGGACCTTCCGCTTGCATTCATTTATAGCCTTCTCTAGAAATTGCCTATTGAATTACTATTTCTTGTGCCTGTTTAAATAAATAGGCGTATTTGTTATTGCTGTTGAAAGTTCCATGTTTGGCCTTTTTAAGTCATTTGATTAGGAAGTAGAGAGAATATTTTAGCAGCAAAGAAGGCACTGACAATCAGCACTAGTAGGAATAATCCAATTTTCTTTGCGAAGAAGGGCAAGGGTCCTCCTAGGAGGTCAAAGCTCCCTTAGCACAATTAGAACTTTAATTAATGAAATTGGTTGAGCCTCCACCAGCGGAGGCAGTGTATTTGTCCCTGCCTGGCAGAGATCTAGGAGGGGAGACACAAGCCCCCCGTGCCACAGGGCGGTGGGCTCTCCTGGTCGGCACAGCCGTGGGCAGACCTGTGCAGAGTGCCCGCTCCCCAAAAAACGGAGCCGGACCCTCCGCCCCGCCGTGGCAGCCATTTACTCTAGAGGTGCATCTTTCGAGGTCTTCATTTAATGTCAAGAGCAAAACCAGCCTTCTTCAGCAGCTTTGTGACAAACGGCATGACTCTCAGTATGTCGTGCTGTTCAGACATGCTGTCTGCAATTAATATTGCATAACGGCCTCCTGATTCCTAAATTATGTATTTCTCCTTCTCAGCATTGTGTGTTTTTTTACATGGATAATTATTTTCCATCATTCCGCCTTTAGCAACAGTCTTCTTAATTAAGGGGGCCAAGTTCCACTCTTGCTTCTGCTTGGTGGATCCTAATGAAATCAGTGGAGCCACATGGTGTAAATGGGAGAGGAATAGTGGCCATCTACATAAAAATAAAATGTTCCCTTTCTTGTTGATTAATGCGTAAAATTAAACCAAGGCATAATCTCCAACTTCTGACTAAACATCACGGAGTATATTACTGCAAAAATCCCACTCGGAGTGCCTTTTCCATGTGCAGTCCAACACTTGCTCGCTGCCCTCCAGCCGCCCTGAACCACCGCGGGGGGAACTGAACCAAACCGAGACGTCCAGATGAATCCCTGCCTCTGTGGAAACCAGCAGCGGCCCTGCCATCGCGCCGGCAGGTGCCAGGTCTCGTGGCTTTGCTTTGGGGGATTCAGAATGATTGCAGAAGTTCGCAGTGAGACGCCGAGGTCACTGTCACCTCTCCATCTTCCTTCCTCCTTCCTTTTTCCCCCTTTCCCCTCCCGCCCTGCCCATCCGAGCTGCGGGACACTCAGCCCCTGGAGCTGGGCACCCGCCGGCTCCCCGCTGCCCGGGGCTGGGTGCCGCGGCGGGGGCCACGCTGGCAGCCTCCGTCCCTCCTCGCACCCACCCAGGCAGTGCCACGGCTCCCGGCAGGACCGTGCTGGTGGTCCCCGGCCCCCTGCTCCTGCCCGGGGCTCTGCCAGCAGGCTGCCCTCCCAAACCCGTGTGCGGTTTGCTCGGAGGCTAGGAATCGAGCATCTTCGGGGCAAAAAGGTTTCCAAATGGCCGAGAGCGCCCATGCCTGCCAGTGTCCCCCCCGGGCTGAGCACAACGGGTAACCCGCTGGTGTCCTTCCCCTGCCCTGCTGCTCGCCGCCTCTTAATAGCCCTCCGCTGCTGGCAGCAAAAGGGCTTATCTCGAGCTATTCCTCCCTTGCTTGCATTTCCTGACAGCCACCTATTAAAGCAGACCCAGGCATCCATGCAGCCGAGGCTCCAATAAGTGGATCCACATGCAATATTCATGGATCACTTCAGAATAGTTACAGATCCATCACACTTGGCAGCAGGATGGCGCGTGCTCCTAATGCTGGGCTTAAGCACCTTTTTGAACCGGAGCCCTAAGGATGACCACACAGCTTGGCCTGGAGAGCGGCCGGACAGGCGGCCGTGCCCGTGGTGGCCGGGTGGTGCCTGGATGACACGGGCAGCCCGGAGCCTCCTCTGACGGTGCCGAAGAGGCCGGAGTCCCTTCCGAGATGTTTCCTGTAAGAAAAGGCAAAGGTCCCTGGGAGAGGACGAGGGCCACCAGACAGTGCCATCAGCCTGTCTCGCCTGTGTCCCCATCAACACCACAAGAGCCCTGGGGTGCCCTGCGCTGTCCCCGCTGCTGGCACGGCCCTTTTCCGTCAAAGCCCCGTGCCTGCTTTGCAGCCCCTGCACCCACCTCCATCACAGCCTCTGGGGAAACCCTGGAAAGCCCTTCAGAGACCTACAGCTGGGGCTGTAGGGCGTCCCCAGCCCACCCCGTGCAACCGCTGCTCGTGCTCCCGGCTGAAGCGATCAGATAAGCCCCCGCAGCGCATCGAAACCAAGGGAGCCCAACCTGAGCTTAATTTCCTCGCTCTGGGAAAGGTTTGTTTACCAGCTTCTTATATGTCTGGCTAGCACCACACCGCAGCTCCAAAACCGATCTCATCCCACAGGATTAATTTTTACACAATCACTCTGGAGTCTATGATAATCACACCATAAAAAAATGAAGAGATTTGGGGTTTTTTTCAATGCAGAGGATTAGGTCTAAATACAAGTAATCTGCAAGAAGCTCAGATGTATGCACACCACTAATCGCTCCCTTACTCTTCCCAGCTTTAGCCCTTTCATTAGTATTTTCCATAGTAGGGCTGCTTGTCCTTGGTGAGGTCAGGCCGACACAAACAGTCAGACACGTCCCCCAGGGCCACGGCCATGTGCCAGCCCACGGGGATTTGCCCCAGGAGGCAGAGGACAACACTCCCACAGTAGCAGCTCGGGCGAGTGGCAGCGCCGTGCATCGCTGCATCGCCGCGCGTCCCTGCGGAGCTGTGCGTCCCTGCAGTGCCGTGCATCCGTCCGTCGGGTGCGCCGCACCGCGCATTGCTGCAGCGCGCAGCGGAGCGGGGCTGGGGGCAGCGCTGGCCTCACTGCCTCTCGCTCCACTCCGGAGAGGAGGCTCTGGCGTGGGACCGCTCGCGCTCTTCACGCTGGGATCTTTCTGGTTTGCTTTCAGAGGGAGGTGCCGTAATCAGCAGGGGAAACTTCTAATGCAGTGCCACAAACCAGCTGGTTTAAAACATAGTAAACTATTAAAAGTGATGACTAGCTTAAATCCTGCAGCCTTTAGTAAATTCCTGGTGGTTTAACTATGTGAAGCGCGAATAACCATCTGGGAGCTGGTCATTTCCCCAGACCTGCGGCAGTTGTCTCCGTGTTCCCCCGAGTCCCCAGGAACCTCCTTCGGCTGTCAGAGGCAGCCGCTGGCTGGGCAAAGGCAGCCTGCCTGCCGCACCACCTCCAGCGGCGTGCCTTGTTTTAAAGCGGGAGGTGGGGACGAAGAGATGGAGCCCACCACGCTGGTGCAAACGCCTGCAGCCTTTCTGTTCCCATCCCACGCGTGAGCGTGAGCTTCCCCCGTGGCAGGGCTGTCGCTTCTGCCTAACTCTCACCTGCCAGGCTTGCGAAGCCCCGCTTAACTAACCCTTGTCTGGCATTTGTAGCAGCAGTGAGTGGAGGGGGTAACTGCACGCACACCGCTCCCTCCTCGTTGGGACAGCAGGGTTTTTCCTGGGGTTTGACGTTGTTTCCCGCTGAGGCTTGGGGCTGAATTCCCACATGTTCCCGGTGGGATGTGGGCAACGTGTGGGCCGGCCCATGCCTGGGGTTAGGCGGGGACGGGCAGCAGGATCCTGGGGCTGCCAGAAAAGTGAGAGCTGAAAGGCCGAAAGAAAATCCTGTGCATAGTACAGTCAGAAAGAGACGCGTGCCCTTTATGTCCAGCAAGCGTTTCTGCAAATATAATTAAAATAAATATATATCTGGGACTGGTCTGACCGCAGGTATAAGGATGCAGTGCCAGATTTTTAAAACAAAATAACTTAAGCACTTAGAAAAGGACTTGAGCAGACTTTGGGTACTGATGTTCAAAATAATTGTCCCAGGAAACCTAATTCAGCAGCCACCCAGGCTGAAAGCACTTAGGCACACTCGGGCAGGCATTCAACAAAGCATTTAGCTACCCCGGTGCTGCATCAGCAGAAACCTCCGGGCCTTCCTTCAGGGGAGTGACTCAGGGAAAGCACAGGGGCCTGGTGCTGAGGCGGCCGGGGTCCCTGCTCAGTCCCCCCTGGGTCCAGCCTGGGAACAGCTCTCACGCTTATACAGCCACCAACAGCAACTTCTGCAGGCATCCTCTGCTGCTGTCACAGCCCATGGTTGGTGCGATGTCCCTGCCAGGCACAGGTGGCAAAGCCTGTGGGGTGCCCACCCCATCTCAGGTAGCTCTGCTGTGTCCTCCTGCCATGACAGCCCCAGGCCAGGCTCCGGGTGTCCCGACTGGAGCGAGGACCGGGCCCTGAGCGCCCAGCACGGTGCCGTCCCCTGTGCCGCTCTGTTTGCAGCTGGCTTCTGCCTCTGTTGGCTGCTGCAACTGCTTTAAGACTTGGGGAGAGGGTGGTTCATTAGCACGGCAGCGTGATGGGAGCCGCAGGTGGCTTGCTCCTCACCGCCTTCCCCGGGGAATGCCTTTTCAGTACAAGTGGAGATGCTGCAAACCAGCAGCCTTGGCTGCTAAATGCGACTGAGGAGGGAGAGTGCTTCTGGTAATAAATTCATAGATCTTCACACACCAGCAGGCTGACAGGCACCTGATTTTAAAGAGACTTTAAAACTATTTTGGGTGCAGTCAGTCAGACCGAGACCCCCTTATGCTTGGAGACCTAGCTAAACACTAGCTTCAAAGGAGGGAAGGAAACTGCAAAGATAGCCCAGAAAAGGTTGATTTCAGTGGGGGCAAACCTTCAAAGCACAACTTTCCTGTGGAGTTAAAAAGACCATGTCCCATTTCCATGAATAAGTCAAAAAGTGGGAACCTTCCCTAAGCGCCAACCCGACCCAATGTGTGTTTCTTCAGTCAGGCTTGAAAGCGAATCAATGCTCCTGGTTTCTTTTATGCAGTGTAGCTGCACTTCTCTGCTGAAACGCTGTCTCTCCTCTGCTCCATCCTTGTCCCTGTTGCAAACACATTTCTTTTCTAGCATTGGTAAAAATCCCGTCACATGCATCTGCTGAAGGTTGTTTCCTTATCGGCAACCGGGCAAACACTGCTTGTGGCTGATGGATGGTGAGGACCTGCAGGCTGGCCCTCCTGCCCTGCCCAGCACCCACCGCTCGGTGGCAGCTGCCCCGGACACGATGCTAACGCCACTTGCACTCACGGCCAGACCCTCTCCTTCTCCCGAACCCTGCTCTCTGCACCCACGGCAAGCTCCATTGCTCCTTACAAGCAGCCCCGGGGCTGCGCTGGTAGTGCCGGCCCTGCCTGGCCAGGATGGCCGCAGGAGGTCGGTGCGCTGCCGGCCCCATGGGCCACTCTCCTCCTTCAAGGGAGGGAACTCATGGCAGGGTTGTGTTTTGCTGCAGCAGATTTGATTCATTCATGACTTGAAAGAGGTCTGGAGGAATACTCCACCCCGCGCTTGCCAGGCACGCACCAGCTGCAGGGAAATCCATCACCTCCTCGTCGGGGCCAAGCACGCGGAGCTCGTCAGAGCCGCTGGAAAGAGCACTCACACCTTACTGCGAGTCGCTCTGGGCTGGTGGTGACACCTCCTTCCAGAAATCCCCTGCCCGGCTGCTGGCTGGCGGGGCAAAGTGTCCATCGAGCGCCCGGGGAGCCGGGTCTGTCGCCTGCGCTGGGGCACTGCGGCTGCGGGCGGAGAGGCCTCATATGGAAGGCACATTCCTCCTTGGAGAGCCTCAAATCTAATCTAAACAGTA
This sequence comes from Scopus umbretta, assembly GCA_013400535.1. Taxonomy (NCBI): domain Eukaryota; kingdom Metazoa; phylum Chordata; class Aves; order Pelecaniformes; family Scopidae; genus Scopus; species Scopus umbretta. Next base: position 32,756 of record VZTL01071846.1, on the reverse strand, counting down.
ATTCCTACAGATTTCCTACTGTGTGCCACTGTTGTATTTTCTAGCGAACACGCTCACTTAAGGACGGGTATTTATCACCAGCCAAGGACTCGGTGTAACCTGCACGCCAGGGCTTTCACAGCTACTGCAGGGCTGGTGGGAAGCAGCTGGTGACGTGAAGGCACGGGACACCTCCCTCTATGCCCCTTGTCTTCAATGCAGCTTGCAAAACACCCTGTGAATTGTGAAAATGCTGGCTTACCAACCTACCGCCTCTTTCACAGCTTCACACAAAAAATAAGCCACCTAATTGAGGAGAAATGTTCCCAGGATCCGGGGCAGGGAGCTCTGTACCTGGGCCTCCCCACTCCTCTCGCCCGCAGCCTCCGGCGAGCCGAGCTTCTGTGTCAATTACAGGAAAATCAATGAAGATACTGTTCAGGACTCCTTTTCACCATTCAGTGCGGATGATATCCTTCACTTTCTAGCACTGATTCATTTACTTTCAGCCTCTCCAGGGGCTCCTGACATATTGCTATCTCTGAAGAATCTGAAGCAAGAACTGCCTTTGTTTCCACTGCAACTTGTTGGCGTGCGCAGGCACGGGGGACGGCGCTGCTGGGGCTGGGGCTCACAACGGGGTCAAAAGGAGTGCGGCTGCGGCACACAGCAGGGTTTTTAAACATTTCTTGCCAAAGCACCTTTCCAATGTCCCCTCAGATCTCAACTGCACAGAGAGATTGGGCAAGATCAGGGGGCAAAATGGGTCCAAACCTGGGGCTGGTGTGCCATCCACCTCCCTCCTCCAGCTCCACGATGCTCTGGCTGAGCTGTCCCCAACAGCGGTGACACAGGAGCACTGCTGCTCCTGCTACCATCCTGCCATTGCCAACACATCCCTCTCCAGGCATCAAAGCTCTGCCTAGGCAGTGTCTCCTGACAGGGTTCATCTGCCTCTGCTGCCACGGGCTTTGCCTGGGCCACCAGGACAGTGCATGGCCTTCCCATGCTGCTCACCCACTCGTGATAAAAAGCCTCTGATCCACTCATAGCTTGTGTCCCACCACTGGGTGACACATTTAGCGTGCTCCAGGACATAGCAGGGCCAGCTGCAGAAGGGGGAAAGCCCCACTTGTCCAGCAGCCTGTTGACAATACTCTGCCCTCACTCGTTAACTTTCACGGAGGCAGTTGGGAGTTTTGTACAAAACCCAATGGCTGGGAGTTCTTCTTCTGCCTCAGGAGTGCCAGAGAAGTGGAAAGGTGTATGACATGAGGGCTGCACAGTCTTACTCTGGGGTTTATACCCACCCCCGGGACACACGGTCAGAAACTGCACAAGACAATGTTAAGTATTATAGAATTGATTTCCAAAATATCTAAAGGAAAAAAGTTGTGGATGGTATATCCACGGACACCTGGGTGGGCATGCTGAAGCTGGGGACACCATGCACTGGGAGGACGACAACAGAAACCATCTAAACAGTCGTAAAAAAACCTATCTCCTGGATCGAAACAGTGTTATTTTCTACATTGCCATCCTTTTCTTTCTCCACCAAAGCCACAACTATCCCACAGGAATGGGCTATAGACCTCCAGGCCATACTCAGGCCAAACTCCCACCGAAGGCTGAAGAACCACGCTGTGACGTAAAACCCAACCCTGCAAGCTCCTCATGTTCCTCCTCTTCAAAGAGAGCTTCATGCAAGGAGAGCTTGTAGGATATAGCCCAGAGCAAGGATGGTGCTACAAAGACAGTATTTATTATTTATAAGGCACTTCTATGAACTCAGGGCTCAGAGGTAGAGCTGTCTATGGGGGCAAGCTTTATTAGGAAAAAAAACGGTAGCTTGAAGAAACACTGAAAGTATTGCAGCATGCAGAAGTCATGTTCGTAAGAGACATTCCTCAGATTACAGAAGTCAGGCTCTCTTGGAGTTCACATGAAACGTGCTCTGTGATTTATGGGGCAGTTTAATTACCAGTAGGGTTCTTTCAGGTGGTAGCATGCCCTGAACACCAGGCTCTTAAAGACTGAGGGGTCTCCTGAGCCAGCTGCGGGTTTTGCGTTGCCCAGGTGCAGGCTGTGGCATAGACTCCCGCCGCGCTGTACGTGCCATACGGTAATCCATAGCATCACAGGGAAATGCCACGGCCTCGCGGCCCTGTGCTGGGGAGCAGGGAGGTGGTGTGCCCCCACCCGAACACTGGTCCCCCAGCGAAGGCACGGGGTCCCAAGCATCCCGGGCTCCCCACAGCTCCGGCAGCAGCGTGGCTTGCAGCCCTGCTCAGCCCCCACTTGCACCCACAGGGCTCAGGGGTCACCGCGGCGCGGGGGCTCTTGGGGGGTCGCTGTGGCTGCCAAGCTGGACCACCCCTGGTCTTTTGGGGAGCCACTGCAGGGCACCCCAAAGCGGTGGGAAGGGCACTCTGGGCACCCCAGGGTTGTGGGGGGCACCCTGGGGATGTCAGGGTGGGCACTCTTGGGGTGCCAGGTCAGGAACCCACTGCTGCTGGGGAGGACGCCCCGGGGCTGTCGCGGAGGAGACCTGCGGCTGTTGTGGGGCATGCAGGGGCTGTTGGGGGGCACAGTGGGGCTATCAGGGGGCAGAGCGGGGCTGTCAGAGGGGCACAGCGGGGCTGTCGGGGGGTACTGGGGATGCTGGGGTGGCACAGGACCCTCCGGGTTGCGCCAGGGCTGTCGGGGGGCACAGCGGG
>VZTL01071846.1:10265-29218 GCA_013400535.1 Scopus umbretta | reverse complement strand
CCCGGTGCAGCCCGGTGCAGCCCGGCCCGTCCGTCCCGTCCCGCCCGGCGCGGCCGGCGCTGTCCGCGGTGCTGATGGCGGCCGACGCGGGGCCGGTGGGGCCCGGCCAGTAACGGGCTGCGGGTCTGTGTCTGTCTGTCTGCGTGGCTCCGTGCGTGTCTGTCTGCCTGCCTGCCTGCGTGGCTCTGTGCGTGTGTCTGTCTGCGTGGCTGCCTGCGTTCCTTCCCAGGTCCCAGTTCGCGCTGAAGTTCCTGGACCCCTCGTTCGTCCCCATCACGAACTCCCTGACCCACGAGCTGCAGGAGAAGCCCTCCAAGTGGGCCTTCAACCGGACCGCGTTCGCACACCAGAGGTGAGCGTGCGGCCAGGCGCTGCGCCCCCCGCCTCCCCTCCTCACCCTCCCCGAGGTTGTCCCCTTCCCTGCAGGATTTACGGAAATACAATCAGGGACTGCTAAATACTCTGAGCTCTGAGTAATTTGCCAGCGGTGAGAGACAAAGGCTGAATCAGAGCATTTCCCCAGACGGTTACAGCTATGTTGGAAGAATGGATTATTTCAGAGCAGGGCACCAGGCTGCAACACACGTTATTTTACCAAACAGAACGTGACCCAGTTTCCCGATGTGCAAGTGAAATTGTCATTACTTCAAGATAAATGGCTGGCTTTTAAAAACTTGAAACTAATCGGACTGTGACAGCCATGAAATGCCGTGTTCATGGAGGCCGACACATGCCCAGCTAAACTTCCCAGCTAACAGCAGTTCTGAGCAAGTGCAGTGCTGCTCTGCCTTCCAGCACTGCTCCGGCTGCGGGGGCGGGCAGAGCAAGGCGTTCGGGTGGGGGTCTTCGAGCCCGGATCCACCGGTTACGCTCTCTTTGTGCACTGCCTTCTGCCTGCTGCTCGCAGGTTGCACTGACTTTCCTGCTGTGTGGCAATGGAAAGGGTTTCTCGGTTCCCTCAGCTTCCTCAAAGCTGCTCCGTACTTAACGGGAAGTCAAATGTGCTTTCAGTTTTCCCACTGTGACGTGAACTTGGTGGTGTCTGGCCAGACTCTTTATCAGCTTTACTGAGAGAGAGAGATCTCAATAAATATATATATCAGTAAATATATATATATCAATAAATATATACTTTATACAATTCATAAATATATATATATATATTTACCAAGATACATATAAAAGAAATTCGGTAAAAGAAAAGAAAAACGTTTCACCATTCAAGATAGCTATTGCCATCTTGGGCTGCAGTTTTGTCCTGACAGTGCCTGCTGGTTTAGAGACGCCGCTCCCATATCCCACCTGAGCAGCAGGAAGGCAGGCCCCTCGGCTCTGCGGCCAGGCAGCTGGCAGAGCCAGGATGGGGCTGCTGCACCCCTCGGTGCTGGCGGCCAGGGCTTGGGCTTCTCTCCTCCCGCTGGTCACTCCCCGGTCACAGGTCAGCGCTGCTGCCGGCACAGCGGGCGAGTTATGGCCTTCTAGTGCCAACAAACGCTGCCCGCTGCCCCTAAGGAGCTGTGGGCCACGGAGAGGTGATGTCGCTTTGCCTGCCCCATCCTTTCCCCAGGACGGTGTGACGCTGGCCACCCCTCAGCATTGCTTCATTTCTGGCACCACCAGCTCATCCTTCATAAGTCTATCTCTGTGCCACCCTTCTGGTGATTTTAGCTAATGCCTCAGGATCTGCCTTTGCGCTTGTCCGTTAGCCATAACCCATAATTAGGGCACCCGGTGGGACTCCATTAATGCTTAGACATTGGAGGATGCAAGCTGGAAGAAAGGTTGTTTGTTTTCCATAAACATGAACAAATAAAGTGGTATTGGTTTTCTAATTTTATGCCCTGCAAGGGAAATTCCTGAGCAGGGTTGGTTTTGTTTGGTTTTTAAGTATCTCTAATAACCCTTGTAAAAATGCCAGCGTGCTTGCCCAAATAAGACATTAAGGAATTATGTTTACATAAACGGAGACGGCAACAGTCACTTGTTTTTGTGATTCAAAGCTTCTTAATGAGAACACAAAAATATATATGTATTTAAAAATCAGCTACTGTTAATTCAACCGAATATCCTGGACTGCTTGGTTTTGCAAACACGGTACCCATCATTGCCAAAGAGTCCAGAACCAAGAGCAAAATGCACGCAGAGAGCACGAGCAGCAGACTTACCCCCCAGGCCTGTATCACAGCACGAGCAGAACCGTGCTGCGCGCCGCCCCGCAGCAAGGTGACCGTGGGAGGGGTGTACCGTTAGCTGCGCGCCTCGGACTTACAGAGTGAACCCAATATTTTAATCCTGACACTGTTCCAAGAGACACGGACACATCCTTAGCTGGCGTCAGTCAGGACCGCCCAGTAAAGCCAAGCAGAGCGCTAGGTAAGGAGCCAGCTCCATAATTCCTATTTATATTAATTTAAAAGCCATTGCACTACGTTGCTCAGGAAACTACTTTACTACATTTTAAAAAAAAAAAAAAAACAGAAAAATATAGGTCTAGCTGCAAAGAAAATCTCTCCACCACAGAAAGAGGGGAACTATAACTCCATGTTTTCTTTTCTTTTCTTTTTCTGTTTTATTTTAGGCAAGAAATCCTTCAGCATGTCGATGTAATAAAAAATTTTTCTTTGACCAAGAATAGTGTTCGGATTGGACAGCTGATGCATTACGATTATTCCAGCCATAAGTATGTTTTCTCTATTAGCAATAACTTCAGATCGCTGCTTCCCGATGTGTCACCGATCCTGAACAAGCATTACAACATTTGTGCCGTGGTTGGAAATAGCGGGATCCTGACCGGGAGTCAGTGCGGGCAAGAAATAGATAAATCCGATTTTGTTTTTCGTTGCAATTTTGCTCCAACCGAGGCTTTCCAAAAAGATGTTGGAAGGAAAACCAATCTTACAACCTTCAACCCCAGCATCCTGGAAAAGTATTACAACAATCTTTTGACCATTCAGGATCGCAACAACTTCTTTTTGAGTTTGAAGAAGCTTGATGGGGCCATTCTTTGGATCCCCGCTTTTTTCTTCCACACGTCAGCAACAGTCACGAGAACGCTGGTTGACTTCTTTGTTGAGCATAGAGGGCAACTAAAGGTCCAGCTGGCTTGGCCAGGAAATATAATGCAGCATGTCAACAGGTGTGTGTTTTTGCCTTGCATTTAACTTGTCAAAATACCCCTCTCTCTCCGTACAAATACAATTGTATTTATTTTTCTATTCATGCCTGATCTGGTAGGCACTGTCTAGCATGTCAGGACCCGATACTGCTTGCTTTTAGAGCAAATGCAGGTTTGTTACTGCTTCCGTAAGTGCTTCAGTTATTTCTTTACAGATGTCTACCCAGCACAGCAGAGGTGGGTTGGTTGTTCGCACCAGGGCACGGTCCATCGCCGGGCTCTGCTCCTGCCACCGCTTCCACAGACGGGAGGAGTACTGGGGAGCTGAGCGAGACGCTGCATAAGCAAAGCGCCGCTTATGGAAGAGCTCGCTCTTCTCAGCTAGCAAATAGGGATGCTGACAGACAGCTGCAGGGTGGTCCAAGGGAAATTGTAATAAAACAGAGGAGGATAAGGGTGCCACCGTTTTAGCAAATGCACGTGTGAGCAGGAGCCAGTGAATCGTACTTTTCTGGATAAGGCACTACCTCTCCCGGATAAAAACCAAAAACATTCAGAAGGGGACCACAGGGGACTATCGGCCCGAGTGCTGCCAAGGTTGTTTTGCACTCCCGGTCATTACAGACTGACCTGACTGGCAATCCTTGCCTTATCCAGGCTATCAGCACTGATGGTCTCCGGGCAGGAACATTATTTTTGTCTTAGGGCAAACCTGTGGCATTACTTGCACCCCAAACTAACATGCCTTTATTTTTTTCACAGATACTGGAAGAACAAACACTTGTCACCCAAGCGGCTGAGCACAGGTATTCTCATGTATACCCTAGCTTCTGCCATATGTGAAGAGATCCATTTGTATGGATTCTGGCCCTTTGGGTTCGACCCCAACACAAGGGAGGACCTCCCGTACCACTACTATGATAAGAAGGGAACAAAGTTCACGACCAAGTGGCAGGAGTCCCACCAGCTGCCTGCAGAGTTCCAGCTGCTCTACAGGATGCACGGTGAAGGACTGGCCAAACTCACCTTGTCGCATTGTGCCTAAGAACCTAAATCTTGAAGTGCCAAATGATTGTCTAAAAAGTGCCCAAAACCGAATTAAACATTCTTCAGATATAATTCTAAAAAAAAACACAAAACCCACCCTAAAATATTTTCCATAATATAAAGATGCTTTTTAGTCGCCCTTGTCACTGCTCATCAGAGGGTTTAAGCATATTTAGCAGTGCAGAAGCATTTATCGAATTCTGTGGATGCTTTTCATGCAGCAGCGAAGTTGAAATATTTTGCATTTATAGATATGCTACTAAGTATGTTTTAAGATATTTTCGTATTTTTGCATTCCGCTAAATGCCCTAAATCTCTTAATTTTATTGTCCCTTCCCCATTAGAATTAGAAAAGCTAATTTTAAAAGGTTTTGCTTCTCTTGTATATGTTGCTATCAATAGCTCAGCGTACATATATTGCCGTGGCCGACTGAGAAAGCCACTCAGGATTCCAGTTTGGCGACATTTGCAAGTTCTTCAGTGTGGATCCTGATTTCCACCGCTTGCATATTTTCATATTTACTGAATTTTACATTTTTTTAAGAATAACGTGAAGAAGAAGGTCACAATATGGCTTGTACCTTAGCTAGGCGTTTATATCGCTCTCAGAATATTTCAGCGTTTTAATTCAGTTTGGGCCAAATCCTAGTCCAAATTAGCCAGGCTGAAACATGGTCATTCCCATCCGTGTGATACTATTTGGTCGTTTAATTTTAAAGTTAAACCACCAGGACAAACAGTATTAAGTTTCTCTGGAGACGTGGTGAGTGGGAGGAGCCCCAGGCCCCAGCGCGGGCGCTCCTCCTTCTGCGCCTGCTCTCCGCACCCTCCAACGACGAGGGGTCCTTCGGGAGGACGATCCCCCCAGCCGGGGAGCACGGGAGCTCCCGTCCATCCCTTTGCACCCACAGAGCCCGCCGGCGCCCCCCGTTCCCCCCTCCCTGTGCACGAGGGGCTGCACCCCACGGCGCCGCGGGGCAAGGAGCCGGCCAGGCGCAGCAGCCGCCCCGGTGAGCTCTGCCGGGTGGCACCCACCATGGCGGTACCCAACACATTCCCCTTGCGGAGCCACAAGCGTCGGCACTCTATGTGTTTTGGCATGTCCCAATGTGCCGTCTGTCCCGTGGCAGCGATGGGGAGTATTGCCCAGCGACGCAAGGTCTGCGGGGAGCGGTAACAGCCTTCATTAGCCCAATTAACGGGGCTGGGGCGGATGGGCCGGCCAGCCCCCCCGGTCAGCGAGGCTCCGATTGTCCCCCCGACGCGGCCCACGGGGCTGGCCGGGCAGGGACTGGCGGGCTGGGCAGCAACACCAGGATTTTGAAAAATGGTTTCCAAAGGGAAGCGAGGGCAGTGGGAGTGCAGGGAAGAGGAAATACACTTGCCAGAGTTCCCCATTTACATCTCTAAATCCACGGTCAGATAACTAAATTAGTGGCCCCATTTGGGGGTCACCAACAGCCGTCCAAGGCAGCCAGAGGAAGGCACGGCTTCCTCAGTACTGCTGAAAACCAGGCTGTTTGTAGGGAGGACAAACCTTAGGGTCACTTAGGGTTTGCAAATGTTGGCCATTTTGTCTCAGGATAAAGGAGCCTGTAAAAGAACTGAGTTTCTTATTACAGCAAGTATACTTACAAGTATTTTAACATTTTTCTACTATTCTGTATGATGCTGAGAACTGACTATACACTGAAAGAAGATGCAAAATCCAATTTAAAATCATACTTTAAATGGCACATTTTAATTTTTCTCAGCCTCTTTACCTCCAAGCAGACATAGGAGGTGAGGAAGGAGATTTTGAGTACAACACCAAACCCGAGCAGCCCGGAGCATCTCCCGGTGCCCACCGCCGCTCCGCCGTGGCACCGCCGCTCCGTCAGCCCCTGAAGCCGTGTGCCCCCCCTCACCCCTGCGCCCCGGGTAGAGGAGGAGCTGGAGGCTTTCTTCCCCATTTTAATTATCCCACATTTTCTGGCTTTTGCTTTTTCAAAGGCTGTTCAGGGCTGGGGCGCGCTGTGGAGGGGCTTGGGTCTCCCCATGGCGTGGCGTGCACAGCCCCGCTCCTGCAGGGAACCGCGGCGCTTCCCTCCCCAGCTGCCAAGCCTGGCTCAGCGTTCCCGGGGGCTCCGGCTCTCCGTGCTGTCGTGTCGGTCCTGCGCTCATCACCATTCCTACAGCAGAGTACGACCTCTAGCAACTGTTATTATGAAGACATAGTCGTGCAGTGGTGGTGGTGTTTTATGCCATATGGTGCCATATGAGTTGTTCTTGATATTCTCACGTATTTTTTGTGTCGTAGTCGCTCGCGAGGGCCTGGGCCAGGGAGTGGAGCTCGGCTGGGCTGGGCGCAGACCCATGCAGAGCACAAGGACGGGCTGTCCCCAGCGCTCGCAGCTGCCCGCGTCCCCGGGGGAAGGACTGAGTCTCCCCGACCCCGGCGGGCCCTCTCGGCGCGGTCTGTGGGATCGCACCCGCTGGACGCCTGGACCGCGTGTCCCAGCAGGGAGCTGCTGGGGCCGGGAGCAGCCGGGCAGCACCAGTCCTGACCGAGTCCTGCAGGAAACCTTCTCTAAGTGCTGGAGCACACAGATTGTTTTTGCCCAAAAACAGAAAAAGAGAAATTGCACAGGGAAGGAAGAGTTCTGCACTAGTTATTAATGGAGTACAGTAATTAATCATTTCCGATATCATTTCCTATCGAGCTGTACAGCAGATGCATGTTTGCTAAGGCAGGCGGATCGCTTCGCAGGTCGCCGAGGTGCATGGCGAAGGTGTGCCCAGCGGCCAGGAGCCAGCTTGGCAAAGAGCCCGCAGGGTCACCCCGAGTGACGCCTGTTGGCTCGTGGTTAATGCCAGCTATTTTAATTAAGAGGCATTTTATCAATTTCATGTAGGGAGCAATCATTTTTAATCAGCAAATTAAAGAAATGTGAACTGTTTTCATTATATTGGCATGAAAGTGGAGGCCAGCGTGTGTCTCAGGTTCACCCCGCCAGGTCCCGCTATGACTGAAGGCAGCAGACCCTGCTGGGGGGTCTCTGGGGAGAGCCCCGGCACTCTGCAGCCCCCTCCCACCCCCCCAGAGCGATGGGACCCCCCGTCGGTCCCAGGGAACGGCCATCGCAGCACAGCTGGAACTTTCCAGAGGCACAAAGAGGCACCGAGTGCGGAGAAGGAAGCACAAAAACGACTGCAAATATTCGGAAATGGGAATACAGAAAAATTATTGACAGAGCGCCATATTATATCATTGATTTTTAAGCAAAACTCCCCATCGATTTTTCAGAACCACATTGAACATTTCAGAATCATTGATTTTAATGGGGAGTTCTGCCCCAAAATCAATGGCGCAATACAGCCCAAAGTAAATTGCTTCTTAGTATCAATATTTTTTGTCTGAGCTGTTGCAATGTGGAAAGCCATCTTAAAATGTGCATCTTCTGGTTTTGCCTGTTTTCTTAGATGCTCTTTGAATTCTGCTTTTACAGAGAGACCAGAGGGGAAGGGCAGCTTGTGCTGGCCGGTGGCACCGGCAGCGGCCCAGGGTGGGCTCTGCTCCCCCGGGCAGGGAAAGACCCTCCTGATGCCTCGCGGTCAGGCCGGGCTCTTTCCCAAAGCCCCATCGTCAGGCTGGTTTTCTTGCCGGACCTCGCGTTAGGGCACCGTGCATCCCAGAGTGGCGAAGCAGGCTGACCCCCCCCACCCCGCAGTGTTTGCTCCGACAGGTCTGTCCTTGGCATCCCTGTCTCACAGCGCCGGGCTTTTGGCTCACGTCATTCCGGGTTTGTGGCAAGTCAGGTCTCCCTTGGAGCTGGAGGCAATCGGTGCCGTGTGGCGGGGAGGAGCCCTGGAGGAGCCCTCGGTGCCCTGGGGAAGGTGCAGGGTGGCCGCTGGCAGTGGGCTGCTGCGCTTGGGGAGGAAGGCGAGAGACTGTGGTGGGGTCTGATGGAGAGGTGAGGACGGCAGGGTGCAGAGAAGACGGCGGCTGAGGAGGAGAGGCTCTCTGGCTCTGCTTCTCTCCGGCGGAAAATGCCTTTCCATTCAATACGCAAGCTGCTCCCCTCTAGCGAATGCAGCTCCCGGGGGCAGAGAGGTGCTGGCTCAGGACAGTACACGGCACCTGCATTCGGTATCACCTTGGCTAGGCTCTTCCTTCCCCTCTTTGGCCCAAAATCTTCCTGCTTCTGACTACCTAAACGAGTTCCTGATGATTCAGAGAAAATACTATCATTACTGAATGTCTAGACGAGCGAATATAGCTAAATGAAAGTATGCGTAATGCGACGTGATCGGTATTTCTAAGTACAAAACATTTTCGTTTACGAAATCAAGAGAAGCCCCTCTGAGTAGCTCCCAGGGGAGGGTCCGGCGGGACGCAGACCCCACTCGGCCCTGGGCTGCCAGGACGGCGTCCCAGGCGCTGCGGGCAGCCAGAGGCGAGCGGTGGCTGCATCCTGCTCCAGCCCCTCTGCCGGCGGGATGGGAGCTGAGGACCCGCTCCCGCAGCAGGGGCCGTCAGCGGGAGCTCGGGGCGGGCGCTGCGTGGGGCTGGGTGCTGCCGTCGGCGGGGATGGGGCCGCCAGACAGGGGATGTGAAGAGGGGGTGTACATAAGGGTGGGAATACGTGCATTACCTTCTCTTCTTTTATGCATCTTGGGTTTGTATTTTCGTTGCTTGCATCTTTTCAGTGAATGGTAGCAAGACGCATTAAAACAAAGTCATTTTGGCTACCGGTTTTAAGTGTGGAGTATACCAAAAAGCAAGCGTTTGTGAAATATAACTAACTGTGAATGGAGGCTGCAAAAACAAATCGTTTAGAAAAAAGCAGGTTTTCTGTAAATGAATGTGTCTGTTCTAATGGCTACACAGTTCAATGCCTGATGGAGTTGTTTTCGATAAAAAAAGATAAATATTTTAAAAAAAGAAAAAAAAAATGCCATAATTGTAATAAAGGATTCATTCTTTAATGGCCATACTAAAAGCATTATTTATTTTTAAATGGCTAATGTTCATAAAGGGCCAGGGCACGGTCTCAGTGGACAGCAGAGCTGCTCATGGTGCGAAGTACGTTGCAAGCAAAGCTGGTGGTCAGCCTTGCTCCCGCAGAGAGCCGCTGCGGCGTCGGAGGGACCGGGATCGGGCCTGCAGGCTGACGTGCTTCGCACCGGCTGCGGCCCCATGGTCTCAGCCCCGAGGCCCGAGCGCGGCCTGCACAGCGCATCGCGCCTGTGAGTACGTGGGCACGCTGGAGAGCACGGCCCTGGCTCTTCCCGTGACGGAGTACCGCATCCTCCTCGTGAGCATTGTTTGTGGAGAACAACGCGACGGTTCATTTGGGATCTCTCAGCAATGTGATTCTTCGGTGTGAATGTGCCTGCAACATTGACTCATGTGCCAAAACACAATATTGAATGCATTGTTTTTAAATAAAATGTTTTATTGTGCATTGAAAGTCTGTAAAACTCAGCTGTGTCCGCTTCTTCCTTCTTATTATTTCCTGAACTGCTTACTGTCAATAATAATGATGGGCCTGCACTGGGATGCGCTGGGAGGGTTTCTGCGCTGTAGGTACACTCTGCTGAGCACCAGATTGTCATTTTAATCAAAAAGCCTTCCGTATTTTAAAGAACACGCCATGGAGTTGGAAATGTGCCTGAATTGTATGGAAGCGTGCCACAGTTACTCCACCCTAGCAAAATATAAGCACGGCTTCATGCACCCCAAGTTTCATTTTAGCTGCTGGACTAACAGGAGTCAGCTGTGAGAGAGGTAAGGTTTTGGACCCATGCCCCCGCTGTTGGTTCCTTTTAGGACAGATGCTGCATGGTCAGCATGGCCTGCGCTTCGCTCAGCCCCGTGACTGGCGTACAGATCTCCATGGAGGGCCCCGGTGCCGCCCGAGGCGCTCCCCAACGTCTGCCTGGCTGGGCTCACTCACTCACTGCCCATGGTCTTGGCCCCGCATCCCTCGGCCTCAGCCCCACGTCCCTCGGCCTCAGCCCCGCATCCCTTGGTCTCAGCCCCGCATCCCTCGGCCTCAGCCCCGCATCTCCACAGCCACATCGTGGCAGGCAGACCGGCTGCTGTTATCCCGGCCTGCCGCGCTGCCTGGCCAGCAGGCAGAGTTCCCCCGCCTCCTTTGGCATCACGCCGACGAGCACAAATTACCCTTCATGCTAACGAGCCCAAAGAGCTAATGCTCTCTCCCACTATAACTGACATTTTCCCCCTGAGTGGGTAAATATGGAGACTGTTTGCAGATTCACACAGACTTACCAGCTTGACAATAATCCAACGGAAATAATTATCCACAATACCGCACCTGTCAAAAGGGAGCAAAGTCCCGTTTTCAGAAAAGTTCCCAAATTCAAGGTCGCTGCAGGTGGGATTTTCCATAGGGGATGGACATCCGTGTTGCAGAGAGACTTCACACACCCCAGATTAGAAGGAAAGCCTGGCTCACGCGGTGCAATTAAAACTCGCCGGCTGCCATGGGCCCCAGGGCAGCTGCCCGCAGCCGAGCCCTTCCCCTGGGGTCTGCCGGTGCAGTGGGAAGGCACAGGCACCCGGCTGCCCTCCGAGTGCCCCGCTCCCGACACCGGCTTTGGGATGAACTGCCCGGGGAGTCCAGCCCTATGCATCTCCAGCCGGGAACCAGCAATAATACAGAGTAAAGCTTGACTTACGCATTTTTCACTTAGAGCTGGTATACGGAATTCTAGGTGCTCTGTTTCCATGCAAGCTCCAGGCGTATTTTATGCCAGAGGAAATGATGTTGAATGATACCAAAAATGCCCCATCAAAAGTCCCCTCACGAGAATAACTGACCCAGGGAAATATGCTGGGTGAGCGACAGTAATCGGCATGAAACGAACACCAATAGTGTGATGGCGAAGGACCACGGCCCATAACAGCGTTTAACGAGCTCCCACGCTGCGGACACATCGGCCTGGTTCGCAAAGAGCCAAAAGCACCATCCCAGCCAAGCAGCAGGCAAAAACCTGCATGTCCCTGCCGGCCCCGTGGCCGGGAAGGAGCCAGCCCCGGGGAGCAGCGGCGAGCCCAGGGCTCGTGGGGGCGGCGAGGAGGGGTCCCCGGGGCCGCTCTCAGGCTCTCCCTCGACGCAGGGAGCCCCGCGGGGTGAAGGGCTCTCTCGGGGCGTCACCGCACAGCAGGTCCCCGCCTGCTCCTGACCACCTCGCCCGGCTGAGCCGCGCTGGGCTTGTGGCCGGCCGCCCTCTCGTCGGCAGACCCAGGCGGTGATCCCCGTCCCTGGCTCTGACGTGAACGACTCCTGACCGCGCTCCTTCGGGCTCCTCCTTACCGCGTCGCAGGATCGTTCCTAACTCTCAGCCCGCTGCGCGCTTGCAGCTCCTCCCAGCTGAGTGCTGCCCACCAGTTTAATAAGCGCACTCTCTACCCCGCCACGCTGGCTGCTAATGAAAATATTGGAGAGTAGCTGGCAAGGACAGACCCCCACAGAACCCTTCCCAATACCTCCTCCCATCTTGACGGCGAAGCACCGATAACAGCCTCCGCTCCCCACTGACAGCTTTCCCTCCCCGTAGAGCAGCAGAACAACTCTCCTCGGTCGCCCTCTCGCCATTAACAACTCACAGAAAGTTTCACTGGTGCTTTTTAACTCTCTCGCTAGCTGACTTTCATTTGTTTCTCAGGCTTTCCGATAGCATTCCTACTTTTCTGGTGCTATTCTTGTATACTTGTCCTTAGCCATCAGCTACACACCGCTTGCTTGTGCTGAGGTTTTTTGGAGAGTTTGTGACTAAGTTGCTTCCCAGCACCCTTCCCGCCGTCTCCCTGCACCCACTCAGGGTGGGTTTGTGCCCTTGACCCCCTGTCCGTAGGTGGCTGCCAGACATGCTGAGCAAATTCTCCTCTTCTGCTTTTCATGGGCTCCCACCCTGCCGGTCTCTGCGCGCGGGTGCTGCCAGCAGCGGTGAGCGTGGGCAGTGGGCACCCTGGGCAGCACGCAGCAGACAGGCAGGGATTGTGAGGACTACATCGCGGACGCCAGGACCTGCGTTCCGCACATCAGCATGTCAGCTCTTCTGTGGATCTGGCCTTAAACAAAAGGTTTTACTGGAAAACTTCATCAGAAGAGTTGCCAAAGGTCCTGTTCATTGCTCCCAATATTTCATTATGCAGTGCTAAGTGTGATGGATCAAATTCTGCACTCCCATGAAATATGTGACGTTACAAGGCATGTAAATCAGTATACAGCTTGGCTCAGGGTATTTGTTCATTACAGTGAATTACATTCCCAAGAACCTCTTATAACCCACTTCCATTACCTACAAAGCACTCGTTAAGAAGGACAGATTGCCCCGCCTCAGCCTGTGAGCTTTACCTTCTGTTCCAGTGGATGCTATAGCACAGCAGCCCTTGACCTTGAGGATGGCTCATCTGTCCCGATGCCTTCTCACCAAGCCCTGCAGCAGGCAGCAGCCCCGGTGAGCCCTTGGGCAGCCCCGCATCCGTGGAAGGGGCCTGCCAGCCGGCCAGCCAGCCGGCCGGCCAGCCGGGGTGCGCCGTGGCAGAGAGCGGCCGACAGCCCCGGCGGTGAGACACGCCGAGCAGCCCTGCCAGGGGCGGCACCCGCACCCAGCCGAGGGCGCAGCCAGCTCACCGGGGGGCTGCAGACTGCCCCGAGCCCCAGGGGTCAGCGGCCGCTCTTCTCCTGGTTTTGCCTGTGTCAGTGGATATTTCAGTGGACCCATGCATCTTTGCCCGCAGCCTGCGCCGCGACCCTCTTGGCCTCCTTGCACGTGGGTCCGGAGCCCCGGGAGCTGCCATCCTGCTGTGTCAGAGCCGATCGATCCTTCCTGCTCCATTTCTGCCTCGTGGCCAGTTCCCAGGCCAAGGGAAGACTTGCTGCTCGCCCCAGCACTGCTTGATGTCCTTACCAGCTCCTGGAGGAACTCTGCCGTGGGTTTTGGAAGTTCACGTAAGCCCAGAGCGACAGACTCTCCCAGGCTGGCAGGGGCCGTAGCAGACCCTTGGCCAGAGGTGCGCTGCACTGCCCCGGGCACGTCGCGCAGGGGCTCGGCTGCCACGTCCGTGTGCTGCAGCTGAAAGGCAGTGCTGATTGACTCAAGGACTTTAAGGTTTTAAACGGACTGATTTAAGGACTGGCACTGCCGCAGAGGCCACTGCCTTGTTTTTAAGTTCTCGTAGTGGTTATTTCCCCACCACTAAAAATGTGCTTCGGATCTCTAGCCTTTTATTATAGGCAGCTTGTGGGTATCGGATCCTTTTGTGCCTTGATGAAATTAAGAGGGCGTCCAGCAATGGGAACATTCCCCTGTACCTACAAATGCCTCTTTGCTGCCTGTTTCAGTGCCTGTGAGAGCAGTGCAGGAGCATCCTGGCTCCCTCCCGTCCCCCGGCAGCAGCGGGGCCCTTTGGGAAACGCCGGCCAGGCGGGCGCTGCGCCGGTTCTCCCTCTAACCGCTGCTGAAGCCTAAATTGCCAAATCCATTCACTTTGTCAGCGTTTATTGCCTAGCAATAGTCGCTATGGGATATTTTGGGGATAGCAAACTCCAGAATTACGTAAAAAGTGACAGTTTCGGTGCTAACCAGAATATCTAAAAATTTTAACCGGTTTCCAGCAACTCTTTGTAAAATCATATACATGAAAACAAGAAATCAGCTGTCACGTAATCTGGTTCCCTCCCAGTTACTGCAGGGACAGTATTCTACAACATACTTTATACTACTTCATTCAATCTGATTTTAAATACAGTGGCTAACATCAGGGTAAAACTCGCATGGATGCGGCTGACTGAGACCCCCTGCCCCCGCTGGCCAAAGCCCTGTTTCTCGGAGCATTTCTGCTCTCCGAATGTGGCTGGTATTCAAACCCACCTCAGGACATCTCTCTCTGGGACAGCTTGTTGCGGATATGTTCTGAGGGGCAAACTGCTCCTCCTGAAGAGGTTTGCCTGGCCGGCACAGCGCAAATGCAGGTCAGCCCCTCAACAACCTTTGTCGCTCTTGCACACATCAGGCACTCTCACCACCAAAATATATTTAAACCCCACACTTCCATATAGACTGGAGGGCTCGCTGGCCCGGTACGTCTGTGTGGATGTTTCCAGAGTAGGGCTAATAGTTTGGGCAACCAGCTATTAATCTTTGAAAAACGTTTTAGTAAGTAATGCTTAGTGCAATATATATGAAAAAGCATTATCTGTCTATGCTACTTGCATGCTTCCCATCACTAATATCTAATATACCTAATATATTTCTCCTTGAAATGATCATGGGAGAGAGGCAGGTGCCACTGTCTCCATTTGAGAGGCAGGGCACTGCGCAAAGCGTGCGAGGGGAGCCGCCATGGCATAACCCTGGGGAGCACCCATTGACGTGGGCCCCTCCCTTGGGTCTTGTCCCATCCCGCCCACGTCGCCAGCACCGCCGCATTCCACGCTCGCCGCGCGGGGACTGCCGGGACCCCGTGTCCCTGCGGGCGCCGGCGTCACCATTTCCCAACACTTCCCACAAACCAAACAAGCCGGGGCCCTCCTGCTCCCAAGATAAATATTGCAGACTGGATCCAGTTGTAATCTTTAACCATGGTGCTCGCTAGCCAAGTGTGCCATCAGCCACGCCAGGGCGGCCCCGCTGCCCCTCTCGCAGCAGGGCCCGGGGCGCGCTGAGCCGGGGCTGTCCATGAGAGGCGTGGAGCAGACACCCCCGAGCAAGCAAGCACCCGCCCGCTGCGCCGGCCCCTGGCCTCCACCCGGCACACCATGCCATGGGGACTTCACTCCCCATCCCTGGAAGAGCTGCGGTTTCTGCCTGGCAAGGACGCCGGGGGACAGGGGGCACTGGGGCTGGCGGCTGCTCGGGGAACCCCTAGCAAGAGCAGCCCTGCAAGTACCACTCAGGCTGGGATTTATTGCCCCGTAACCCAGCTTCTGGTGTAGTGACGGGAGAGAAAACATGCTTTCCTTTGTGTTCCCACTGATAATTCCGAGGAAGGCTCCGCAGAGCCTCTGCCCCTTGGTGCCAGGGCCGGAGGGTGCTGGCAGGGGAGGCAAGCAGCCCAGCTGGGATCTTGCTTCCCCCAGGTAGCCCCTGAGCCATTTTTCCTGTTTATCAATTCGTACTAATAAAGCTGGATACAGCTTTCTCAGGCCTGTTTTACCCTCTAAACTGTTCCCAAAAAAGGGGGGGAAAAAATCCTGTATTGTCCAAATGTTTTTTTACTTCTAAATAACTGAAGTCTTGTCTGGGAGGAGAAAAATCACAAGGAAGGTTGGTTCTGCTTCTCAAGAGCAAAACTTAGTCCCTGGGCAGCAGATGCACCTGGGGCCTATACAGGTTTAAGTCCCCTCTAGACCCCTGTCCAGCTGCACTGCCGTCACTGGGAAGACATCACAGGGGGCTGGAGCTGGCCCCTCTGCAGAGCAGAACGGACTTGTGACAGCAATTTCAAAATACCAAAAGAAAACAGTTGCAATATTTGTTTAAAAGCAGGTGAAAATTATGTGTGCCATCCCTGGCCAGCGCATGCTAGCTATTTGAAGGGAAAGCTCACCCGTGCCTGCGCCATGCCCTGCACTAATGTGAGCAGGGTGTGCAGGCTGCGAGCACAGGTGATGAATCTCTGGACTCACCCTTTTACGGGCGGTTTGGGTCAGCCAGCCTGTTTTGCGGTGCTGAAGGGCCAGGCCCTTCTCTTCCCCACGCTCTGAGACGGGAGTGGGTGCTGAGTCGAACCCCTGGTGAATATGAGGAGAGGAATTAAAATTCAAATGCCCAGGGGAGCCACAGCCAAAAAAAGAAGGATGCCGAGGAAGAAAGCCCGCGGCCAGGCCAGGTCAGCCCCCAGGCCCATCCCATCCCGCCGGCCCCTGGGCACCGCTGCCTGTTTCAGGGGAAGCGAGGGCACCCGGCAGCATCTCGGAGAGTCCTGGCTGCAGGCAGGGAGAAGGAAAGCTAACAAAGAAACCTCCCTCCCCCCAAGAGCGGAGGGAAAGCCTCTGGCAAAGGCAGCCATGCAGGCAGGGAACGCCGCTTCCCGCTGGGCAGCCAAAGCTCATTAGGCTGAAAGCAGTGACCGGCCACCCCGGCTCTCCGGCACTGCTCCCGCAAGCCATGCCCACGCCTGCTGCCAGCGACACGGCTGACGGCAGGGGTTTGTTTTGCGTGGGTGCCAAAGGACACCCGGGCACCCTCCGTCGCGCAGGGGGAAAGGTTCAACGGGCGCGGGTGCCGACGCAGGCGGCAGCCACGGGGCAGAAGGGCAGAGCCCTCCCTCGCGCTGTCTCCAACGGGGCCGACGGCAGCCCTGGGCTTCGCAGCCCCCACCGAGCCGCAGCCCCCTGGCAGCGCCCGTGCTGCCTGTCGGCTGCGGGACGTCAGGCAGAGGATGGGCAACGCCGCACACGAGCAGAGCCACACCACGAGGTACCCGCCGCGTTGGTTACAACTGCGCTCTGCGCTGGTATTTATACATTTGTGGGTTGATTTTGACATCAGTTTGGCAAGACGCCAGAATGAGACGCTACCACGTGCAGTGCAATCACGGAACGCAATAATCGGGCACTGGTTTAAAAAGGAAAGGTCGAAGTCAGGCCTTATCTCTTGAATTTTGAAAATATCATTTTGTCAGGAAAAAAACCCAAACCATTTCTCATCTTCCCTCTGTTAACTTAAAGATGGAAATGACAGGCGCGGGCCAGCCCTCCGAGGGCGCTGGCAAGTGCCCCTTCCACCGGCAGACCCCCGCGCCAGCCCGCAGCCCCGTCGCGGCGGGCACACGGCGGCTCTGCTCCCTGCTGCCGGAACACTCCTTCTGTCACTCTGCCGAGACTGGCGGCTCCTGCCCGTTGTCCGAAAGAAGCTAGCAGCCTGCCAGCCCCTGTTAAGCCCCTGAAGGGAAGCCGGGGTAAGCCACATCACCAGTGGGCATTGACCAGCACGGGAGCCTTGAGTTTTTTTATTTTTAGGAGAGAAAACTCTGCAGCGCTTTAAGCAAATACAGTAACCTAACAGCAGTCAAAATACACCCAGCAATTAATAATTGCAGTAATAGCAACCAGTTGTCACACAGAGCAGCTGCCCAGTTCGACTCAAAATGCTTGGCACACCAGCTCATCTTAAAGATGGGGGAGGCTTAGGCTCAGAAAGCTGGGAGTGACGGTTCCCGGCATCAAGCAATATAAATTCACCTGCAGCTATAATAAACGGCCATATTATCCACAAATCTGAGGGTTCCTGCTGGGTTCTGGAAGTTCCAAGTCTCACGCCCACCGGCACAGACCCCACAAAAGCCAAGTACCACCCCAACTAACAAAAAGAGGGGCTAGGTGACTACTGAGAGAGCTGAATGCAGCTGGCTTGTTGAGAGAAAGGGGGATCAATACACAATCAAGTAAAACAGTGCAGTTCATTTTTTTGTTCAACAAAAAGTTGTATTTCATTTAAGTTATGAAACGTGCTAGAAGATCTTTGCAATCCTATGGAGCTAAAATTCAAAGTATGATTAATCTTAATTTCTAGGTAACAGTTCCCACTCTGCAAGAGAGTACTGCTTAGTTCCCAGGAGGGGATGGAGTTGAGTATCTCAAAAAAAGCATGTCCTGCCACCAGCTCACGCTTGTGTGACAGGGTTTGAGCAGGGGCTGGAGTGCCTGGTCTCCAGAGGGACCTTCCAACCTCAGCTCTTCTAGGGAAGGGGAAGGGGAAGGAAAAGGAAAAGGAAAAAAAGGAAAAGGAAAAGAAGGACAAGGAAGAGGACACCAGCACATCTGCGGTACCGGTCTCCCATCGGGGTCTGCCCACGCACTCCCCTCCCCGCCTGCCTACCGCCCACCTCCGGAGGGCTGCACTTGCCTCTCTTTTCCCCAAATCAACTGCAACTTTTGCCTTCCTTTAGGAAGGACAAAAAGATTTCACGCATAACTTGCCCTGAACAAAGGCACCTCACGCCAGGACTCTCTTTTTCTTCTTCCTTCCTTTTTTCTTTTCCACCACAGGCTGACAACAGCAGGGGTAGCTGGGGTGGGGGAAGCTTCATTTTATACACACGTGGTTAGTGCCAAAAGGCAGCCTGGAAATACCGTGAGCTCCAGAGAGACACGGGGATGGCAGTGTGGAGAGAAACAGATCGTTAGCCTTTGGGATCCGTAGTGGAAATCTATAGGGAAACTGGGTGCTACCATACGCAACCTGTCTGTAAAGAGACTCCGGCTGCCCTAGCGAGGGGCCTGGTAACAAATGGTGTCTTACTGCGAGAGAACACAAAATACAGCCATTTTGGACTGGACTCAGCCATTCTCACTGCATTTC
This sequence comes from Scopus umbretta, assembly GCA_013400535.1. Lineage (NCBI taxonomy): Eukaryota > Metazoa > Chordata > Aves > Pelecaniformes > Scopidae > Scopus > Scopus umbretta. The sequence continues at coordinate 10,734 of VZTL01071846.1, read as the reverse complement.
TTTACAAGCCCGCGGTATTTCTGCATGTCCCAAAGCAGAGGGGTGCCCAGCGCCCGCCCCTGCCTGTACCCGGGCCCAGGCAGGTTGGCTCGGCACACTGCCCGCACCGCACTGCCCGCCCTGCCCACGGCCCCCGCACCCCCCGCCATGCCGCCCCTGCACACCTCTCCCCCTTGGCCCTTTTCAGAATTTCACTCCCCAGTGTCCAACCCAGACTGAACTCTCGCTGATCCTATCCAAAAGGTGACGTTTCCCCCCATTTTCCCCCATTTTGTTACTGGAGAGACCCAGTGGGGGTGGGACCTTTACAAACGTAGAGATGGTTATCGGGGCCCGAGATAAGGATGACATAAACGCAAGTCTCTGCGTTACTGATTAAAGCGGAGGGGGGCACGGAGGGGGCGAAGGGAACCGCACGGCTGCGAGCAGCTGCATGGCCTGGCACGACACAGTACAGCCTGACAGTCAG